>JAVJIF010033392.1:0-142544 GCA_038442645.1 Agave tequilana
CTCAACAGACGGGCACCCGGTCTGGAAAATCATACTTAGGCAGTGTGACAAGTCGACTGACAAGATACAACAGCAAACGACGTCAGTACCAACGCCGACATCCGCTCCAGTCCTGACCAAAGGGAGAGAGAAGCCTAAGGAAGTGCGGTTCACCATGCGTTGAAGAAACCGCCAGGCCAAGGGTTAGCCACGCCCTTTCGCTTTGATATATTGGCCCACTTAGCCATATCCCGGCTCGTATCACAATACACGAGCTCCTTCGTCTCTCTAAAGAGACAAGAGAGGCACTCAGAGATGCGCTGGCCAACTCGGAGTCCTTTCTGACATGCATGCCTGAGGTTCCTGGTGATGAGATGCGGCCTTCCTGCTCAGAGTGCCATCACACACAATCCAAGGTGCCTGCTATTACCTTTACGACGGAAGATAGCTTCTCAAAGACAACAAGCATGATCGACCTCTGTACTATACCGGATATATCGGTTCAACATGCATTGAAAGAGTACAAGTCGATCCGGGGTCTGCACTCAGCATCATCCCAAAAAGGCTCCTCTATTTCCTCCTCGCATACCATTGTACAGGTTGTCCGCAACCACCACTACAATATATGGTTTCAACGCCGGGAGCAGCCATCCGCTTGGAAAGATTCGGCTCCGCTGCAGAATCGGAAGCTTGAAGTCAGAAGTGACGTGCTATGTCATTGACGCTGACACATCATATAACTTGCTGCTAGAAAGACCCTGGATCCATGCCAACTGGATCGTTCCTTCCACCCTCCACCAATGCTTCAAATATGTTGAAGATGATGTGACAGTACGAACTGTCTTCGCTGAAAAGCAACCCTTCAAGGGGTGGAAAACTACTTCACCGACGCCATCCTGTATCAAGAGGCCGGCGGAACGCCTGCAGAGCCATTGCCAGACGATGATGAAAGTGCAATGAGGCGGATTCAGAATCCGAAACAGGCGTGCCAGCCATTTGATTGGCGAACCAATTACAGCATGTTTCCTCAATGACCCCCAATGTAATATCCCTTCTGATGAAGAGGGTGAATGGGTAATTAATGAGAGTATTCTTTTGGTTATCCTGCGAGTATTGGGTCAATTAAATCCATCATAGAGGGCTCTCTGCACATGCCCATACATGAGCCAAGTTCGGCTACTACATCTGTGGAGGTTATAGAAGGGGCCACGCTGGTAATCCCTCCATCCAAACAAGGTCAGTTGCCGATAATCTTCGGTAGAACCCAGCCACGGGGACCTGTAGCTACAGAGTCAAGCTCGGACTCAGAAACCCCACAGTTCTTCCATTATGCGCAACCGGCACGCCATATTATGGAGAAGATGGGATATGACTTGAAGCAGGCAGGCGGCCTGAACTTCGGAAAAGGAAGACGCAGCTTGATGCGTAACTCCGTCCCAAGAGGGAACCCTGCAAATTACTATGATAGTACACGCAGGGGGTTAGGGTATGTCACACCCACATCATCAGTAACGGTTCAAGTCAAGACGACGAACCAATTCCATTACAGTCGGGCTCATCTGCGAGTGGGACTCTGACATCAGCATAGGAGGAATGTTCAACGGCCTCACTGTGAATATGACTTCAGCCAGTCAATTGGAACCTGCATAAGCTACTGATGAGGAACCTTGGGCCCAAATTAAGTCTCCATGGGAAAGCGGTTCGAGCTGCGCGAGCCACCTACCGAAGACAGGTGATTCAGGTCAACTTGGGTAGTCAAGATCACCCAAGCCTATTTTCATAAGTGAAAGCTTATCACTCATCGAAAAGAAAGAATTGATAATGCTCGTAAAAGAGTATATAGATGTCTTCGCCTGGAGCTATGAAGACATGCCCGGACTTGATCCACAGGTCGCCATGCACCGTCTAACATCAGGAACGACGTTAAGCCGGT
Organism: Agave tequilana; assembly: GCA_038442645.1. Classification (NCBI taxonomy): domain Eukaryota; kingdom Viridiplantae; phylum Streptophyta; class Magnoliopsida; order Asparagales; family Asparagaceae; genus Agave; species Agave tequilana. Next base: position 1,913 of record JAVJIF010033392.1, read on the forward strand.
CAAGCAGCAACAACGTCGGTTCCGCCCAAACATCATGGAGCTATTGAAGCCGAAGTTCATAAGCTCATTGCTTGTGGCTTCATCCGGGAGAAACAACATCCAGACTGGGTAGCTAATATCGTCCCCGTCCTCAAAAAGAACGGGAAAATACGGATCTGCATCGACTACCGTGATCTCAATACGGCCTGTCCCAAAGATGAATTCCCACTGCCGATCACTGATGTCATGATCGACAACACATGCGGGTTCGAGAGGATGTCTTTCATGATGGCTTCTCAGGGTACAAACCAGATCAAGATGTATCCTGATGACGAGAAGCATACTTCTTTCCGAACGCCATTGGGGGTATACTGCTACACTGTAATGCCCTTCGGACTGAAGAACGCCGGAGCAACCTACCAGCGGGCGATGAGCATGATCTTCCGCGACCATCTCCGAAAGACGGTGGAATGCTAATGTTGACGACATTGCCGTCAAAAGCCGCAGCAAAATGAACATCTTCGCGATCTGAGAACGATGTTCGACATAATGCGGGCTCATCAGCTGAAAATGAACCCGACAAAATCCTTCTTAGGAGTATCCAGCGGCAAATTCCTTGGGTTCATTGTCACATCAAAAGGATCCATCTGGACCCAGACAAAGTCAAAGCCATCCAGGACATGCATCCACCAAGGAATCTCAAAGAGCTCCGAGGCTTGCAAGGCAGATTAGCCTACATCAGAAGATTCATAGCAAATCTTTCGGGCCGTTGCCAGCCCTTTACCCGTCTCATGAAAAGGGTACTGCCTTCATATGGGACCAAGCTTGTCAAGAAGCCTATGAAGACATTAAGAGGTATCTCACAAAACCTCCGGTCTTAGTGGCCCCTACATCAGGGAAACCATTCTTGCTTTATGTAAAAGCTCTGGACTATTCCCTCGGTGCCCTCCTCGCTCAGAAGAACGACAATGGCCATGAGCAGGCCATTTATTATCTGAGCAGGACTCTCATAGGAGCGGAATCTCGCTACAATCCTATTGAGAAAGAGTGTTTAGCTCTCGTCTTCGCTGTCCAGAAGACACGATATTATTTGGTTGGCCAAACCATACATGTCATCTCCAGGGTGAACCCTTTACGTCTCTCATGACGAAGCCAGGGTCGCTGAATTCAAGGTTGGCTAAATGGCACTTCTGTTGTCTCAATCGACATGACCTTTACTCCTCAGAAGGCAGTTAAAGGCCAGGCCCTTGCAGAGTTCTTAGCTGCTCATCCAGTTCCAGAACATTCAAAACTTCACGAAGACATCCCTGATGAAGTCTTCGAGTCTAATGCAACCTCAGCAAGGAAGTGTGGCAGATGTTCTTCGACGGAGCATCGCGGATGGGCCCCAAAGGGAAGATTATTGCCAGAGTGGGGGTTGTGTTCATCTCCCCACAGGATCATATCCTTCCCAGAGCATTCTCCTTGACAGAATCATGCTCTAATATGTAGCGGAATATAATGCTCTGCTCATCGGCCTCCAGCTCGCCCAGGGAATGGGGTACGCTACCTCGAAGCTTACGGCGATTCAAAGCTAGTCATCAGTCAAGTCAAAGGCGAATATGAAGTCCGCCATGAAGACTTGGTGCCTTATTATCATACAGCCATCGAATTGGCTAGCCTATTTGAAGGGCTACTACAATCGGGCACGTGTCCCGATCTCAAAATATCAAGGCGGATGCCCTCGCTGCATTAGCAACAACGCTAGCCTTACCGGCCGACACCGAGTATCACCTCACAGTCGCAACCCGGCATCTCGTATGCTCCAAGCATATGCTAAGGATCCAAGAGGTCCATAATATCTCCGTGGGTCTTGAGCCGAGGGATTGGCGCTTCCCTCTCATTGACTACGCTCTGCACGGTCTGCTTCCAGACGATCCCAAAGAAGCGGCGTCCATCAGACGAAGGTCGCTCTGTTTCCACTATGATCCAACCTTGAAGACACTTTACCGTCGTTCATATGACGGTGTCCTCCTCCGTTGTCTCTCTCATTCAGAGGCACAGGAAGTGCTTAAAGAAGCACATGATGGCGTCTGCGGAGCTCACCAGCCGGGTCCAAAGCTTAAAGACAGGCTGCACAGACTTAGGTACTACTGGCCGACCATGATGGCCGATGCCACCCAATATGCACGAAGGTGTAAGGCGTGCCAGGTCCATGCAGACTTCATACACCAACCTTCGGAGTTGCTCCACCCTACTGTTGCTTCATGGCCATTTGAAGCATGGGGAATCGATGTCGTAGGGCCAATCAGTCCCTCTTCGGCAAGAGGTCACCGTTTATCCTGGCAATAACCGATTACTTCTCAAAATGGCAGAGGTCACACCGTTGGCCGAAGTTAAAACCTCCAATCTGGTTAGCTTCATCAAACACCACGTCATCCATCGATTTGGTATACCAGACGGATCATCCATGACAATGGTCCCCAATTCGTAAGCCAAGGGTTCTATCGGTTCTGCAATAAATACCGAATTCAGAATGTGGCTTCAACCGCCTACAATCCTGCCGCCAACGGCTTGGCAGAGGCATTCAACAAGACAATCATCAAGCTGCTCAAGAAGTTTGTCTCCTCGAACAAGCGAGATTGGGACGAAAAGCTCGGCGAATGCCTTTGGGCCTACCGGACTACGGTTCGGACACCGACAGGCAATACGCCTTTCTCCCTGGTATATGGATGCGAAGCGGTCATCCCATTGGAAATCCAGGTGCCATCATTGCGGGTAGCCTTGACTACTAAGATGACATCAGAAGACAATGATCGCTTGCGTCTTCAAGAGCTCGAAGCCCTGGACGAGAAAGCGGCTGCAAGCTCAGCAACACATCGAGCTATATCAGGCTCGGATGTCAAAAGCCTTCAATAAGAAGGTCAAGCAGAGAGTCTTCCACAAAGGAGACCTAGTCTTAGCCGTCAGACGACCGATGATTATGACGCACAAGACCAAAGGCAAATTTCAGCCTAAATGGGAAGGACCGTTTGTGATAGAGACAGTCTATTCAAACGGAGCATACCGCCTTACAACTGCAGATGGCGACCTCCTCATGATGCCAATCAATGGAAATTCTTAAAGAAATACTATCCTTAATCAAGATCCTGCTCTCGATCAAGTTAACATTACACCTCTGATCGAGATCCGCGCGTCCCGAATGTGCACAAAGAGAGCCTCTCTCTTTCTCCAAGCTCCATCAAACCTGTGATAGCTGGGGGTTTGCTAAAAATCCTAAGGGACCTGCTCCCATTTGATTCCCTCTCTAGAATCACCTACCAATTCTCATCCATAGAATGGTAGGACCACATATATTCCGCTGTTATGTTAACATTAACCTATGACAGCAATCCCCTCGTTTCTCCCCGTGAGAATGAGACCACCAAAATCACCTACCAATTCTCATCCATAGAATGGTAGGACCACATATATATCTCGCTGTTACGTTAACATTAACCTATGACAGTGATTCCCTCGTTTCTCCCCGTGAAAACGAGACTTTTCCCAACTCCATTGCAATTTTGAAGCTTAGTGGCGTCTCAATTGGTTACGTCATTGCGACCTCTGAACCAGCAGACAGCTAAGTCTCAATCTTGAGCCCTGTTGACATTTACAAAAGACAGGTCTCGATACTTATTGACATTTACAAAAGATAAGTATCACCTATTTTGAGCTTGTTGACATTTACAAAAGACAAGTCTCAACCCCGAGTCATGTTGACATTTACAAACGACAGGTCTCGATACTCGTTGACGTTTACAAAAGACGAGTATCACCTATTTTGAAGCTTGGTGGCTTCTCAACCAGTTATGTCATTGCGACCTCTGAACTGGCAGATAGCCAAGTTTCATCTATCATTGAGCATAGTGGCGTCTCAATTGGTTACGTCATCGCGACCTCTGAACCAGCAGACAGCTAAGTCTCAACCCCGAGTCCTGTTGACAATTACAAAAGACAGGTCTCGATACTCGTTGACATTTACAAAAGACGAGTATCACCTATTTTGAAGCTTGGTGGCTTCTCAACCAGTTATGTCATTGCGACCTCTGAACTGGAAGATAGCCAAGTTTCATCTATCATTGAGCTTAGTGGCGTCTCAATTGGTTACGTCATCGCGACCTCTGAACCAGCAGACAGCTAAGTCTTAATCTCGATGCTTGCTGACATTTACAAAAGCAAGTATCTCCCCTTTTAGCCCCGTAATGGGCTAACCTCGAGACTGGCAACATCTCAATTGGTTATGTCATTGCGACCTCTGAACCAACAGACAGTCATGTCTCATTATCCAAACAGCAGAAGTCAAAAGGAAAATTTTATATTAAAGCCAAAAAGATGGGATACATGGAGGAGCATATACAATGGCCTACAGGCGTATATGGTAAGATCGAATCCGATCCCCGAGCGAAACTAGCCTCGTTCTCCTGTCATCAGCAGCCTGGGCCAGCGCCTGTGATCTTAGCTCAGCCTCATCGAAGTCCACCGCCTGAACCAGACGAGCCTCGACCTCCGCCAAAGTCGCCCTATGTGACGACTTCTGCTCCGCCAGTTCCTCACTTCGAGCCCTGAGCTGCTTAAGCCGCGCAGACTCTTCATGACGCATCGTGTAGCTTTGGATAAGAGGAGATTTGCCTTCCGGATCATCTCTTCGGCCCTCTTAACCTTATCTTCGGCATCAAGAAGAGCACTGGTGGAAGTGTCAATTGCACTCCCAACCTCTGCTTGCTCTGCCTCCAAGGACTTCAAGTCAGAGGAGATAGCCTCAGCAGCCTCTTGAGCGGCGAGCTGAGCCTCGCGCCTCTGGTGACAAGACGTGACGTGAGCCGTTCATCAGCCAAAGACGCTGCGTCGGAACGATGAAATGGCGCCATTCCTCCACGTCCTTCTCAAGGTCATCTACCAGGAGCTCTAGAGCAGCAGCTTGATGGTACCCCTCAAAATCCCGGATACACTCAATGCCACGGGAGAGGACCATCTTCAGCTTCGAGAATGGCACAGGCGAGCCCTTCAAGACTAGACCGATAGTCTGCTCCAAACTGTTATAGAAGCTGTCGACCAGATTACCGATGAAATCATTCTCAGCTTCATCAACCCTTGAGACAACCTCGGAGCAATCTACCAACCCAGTCGACACCGCCGCAGAAGAAGAAGCGGGAACATTGACAGCAGCAGGGCAAGCCAAAGGTGACCTCGGCGGAGTCCTCAGCGACACCAGCACGCCAGCCACCGTGGAGGAAGGACTGGCAACCACCTCCTGAACAGCAGGCTCGACAATCAAAGTCGGGGAACTAGGGTCCGCGATCACCCTCAGCCCCGCACTTGGCAAAATTGCCGGCACCTCACTCGGTGATGTGATTGGGGGTGAGATACCTCCGGGACTGCCGCCCCTTCAGCCTCTCGCCTTTCAGCTGACGTGGGCTGATAAGAAGGCAAGTCGCCATACAACACGTCCAACATGGCAACATCCGCCGCGGACGAAGCACTCAACCACCCTCTGACCTTCCAGGGGAAATCTCCGGCTCCTTCAAAGCCGACGCATCTTGAGGCCGAACACCTGCAACAATGCCATGGTCAAAAAGCAGATGCAGTAAACAAGAGGAGATCAAAAGGTCGTCATTTTACCAAAGGCTGATGTTACTTCGTCAACCTCATCAGTCTCTAGGGGTTCCATCGCGAAGTTCTTGCCAGAATCAACGCGGATAGCCGGCCTGCTCGACGATTCCTCCGCAGACCACCCGGTAGAGCTGGATGCCACAGGACTTCCTTTAGAAGTCCCAGCGCCCGACGGGCCAATGTCGGCCACATCACCTCCAGATTCCTCCGAGCGAGTAAAGGAACCAGCAACAGCTCCATAAGCGAATAGAGGATCATACTGGTCCCCTTGCTCCCCATGCTCCTCAGCTCCTGCAACAAAAAGCAAATAATGAGTTATTTAAAGTGCGCTGAAGGTATATTAGATGGGGCCAATCTTACCAGTAGTCGGTTCAGCAACCGACGGCTCAGCCACTAATGGAGCAGCAGAAGGAGGCGCAGCAGAGGGCTCACCCTCTACCACGATGGTAGGAGTCTGGCGACGGGGCCTCTTCGCCGACGACTTCCTACGGGATCCACTCCCACGCTTCCTTTTGAAGTGGACATCAGAGTCCTCTTCTTCCACTTCCTCCACATGTTGTGAGTAAGCTGTCCCCACTACACCAGACCCGCTTCACGAATATCAGCTTCGTGGGCATCAGCCCTTGTCTCTGCCTCGAAATAAGGGCTTCCCGCATCAGAAGCCCCGCTGTCATCTACAGCGATGAACTCCTCTATGCCAGGAACACGGACTCGTTTGCCCTCCATCTTATCAGAAGCCTTCTGCCTCATCCGATGAGAAATTAACTTCACACCCGAACGGTTGGCATTAAACCCAGCAGGTGTGGAGTTCGAAGCCGCATACCATTGGCAGAAACACAGGGTCGTCCAAAGGCCGGGATCCCTCAGCGGCGTGCGCAGCCACGCTCCAGTGTCATCCGCGGTAAAGAACCGCCAACCACGAGCCCCATCAATGAGGCTCCCCATGAAAGCCAGGTCCGGATTAGGGTTGCCCACATACAACTGGTCATACCCAAATTGGCGGGCAAACCGGCTCGGGACGTAGGGCTCCAGGTAGCAGGTATCCCCACTCCTGTACAGCAAATGCGAGGGCCGGATACAGACCAGCCACTCGAAAATACCCCGACTCATGGGAGACCGACCTGACTCCACATCATGGAATTCCTCGTTGTATCCTGCACCTCGCAGGCGAGGAAAACAACGGAACAGGCTATAAGCGTCATAACGACGCACTAACTTACGGGCCTCGGCCACATAAGTTTTCTCCACGAACGGCCTTCAAAGCGACGGAGAAGCGCCGTTTGAACACCCTGCGGAGGGTCTTCCCCAGCTCCAATCAAACGGGGCAGTGCAAGGCGAACCACGCCATCAAGTAGGTGTACGGTAAACCTACCCTAGGATTGGGTCCATCACAAGGCAGGACGGCACCCTTCCCTCGCCTTGACGCCATTGGCCTGCAGAAAGCCTCCGTCAGTGCACGAAGGCCCCTCTGAATACAACACACCATGGCCGGGAGAAGACCCAGACGGTGGCCATGAACCAGCGGACGGCAGGCAGCAGCACAGTCGGGTGGACGATGTCACCCGAAGAAGAAGGCACGACACATTTCTTTAACCAGATGGTTAAGAAGCCGGCCAGCAACGCCTTGCGAGACATAGGCCGACGGGCCTGATGGTGAAAGCTCCGAAGAACATCACCCTTCTCGAAAGGACCATCATCTTCTGCCACGACGATGTCCATTTCAGCATGCACCTCCATCCGTGCCAAGATGTCTTCTTCAGCAACTCCGCAATGAGCTGCCTCAGGCGCACTAGTCATATCCGGGAACAAGTAGTTCCCCCAGCTCTTCAAGCTCTTCGAGCTACCTTTGCCACCAGTGTGGATGCTGGAGCAAATGTGCAAATGACACATCAATTCCCGATATGTCTCGAGCAGAGCAGGCTCCTGCTTCTCCAGAATAGCCAACTCCGCCTCACAGGGAAAGTACTCTTCGTATGGAAGAGACCCGAAGGGCAAAGCAGAGATCTCCCGCATCTCGTGCAGGGCCATGCCCAACTCACCAACTGGGGTGAAGAAAGTCCCCGAGGCCGGGCATACAACTCAAGGATGGCGTAGAAGCACGCCACCTTCATCTCGATGCCGTAGCAGGTCGCCCTGACGGCCTCATGGAGGTTTAACCTCTCTAAGTCCCCCTCAAAATGGGTGAGGATATAGTTGGTCAACTCCGCCCACCACGATCTAGGAGGGTGGACCCAACCGGGAGTCCTGAAATCGGTGGCGGGGTAGTTCCCGTCAACTTCGCAGAACTGAGTGCCAAAGGTCGGCGCCGCAGCTGGGTTCTCTCCTACTGGAAGGTCCCGCGATACCTTCCAGGGTATAGCCCCATTATGCTACGAGGATGCCCGCCCTCGAGTAGCCGGACTGAATGTCAACCTCCCGACACTTACAGACTCGGCGTTTAGGCTCACGCCCCACGCCATCTTCCGAGCCTGAGTCGCGCTCGCGAAGGAAGACAAAGCAAAATGCCGCTTAGAGGACGGGAGATAGAATCTCTCGCCGTCCAACTGGAAGATCCACTGGCCTTCACCGGCCTGCAGCTGGCGATCGGGATCTGGTGCAGCATCCCCGAACATGAAGTCAGGCTTTCTGTAAGCCTGACGGTCGATATCTTCAAGTGGAGCCGTAGTCAAGATGCTCCGCATGGCCTGCGGACGACCCTCCTGGATGAGCGTATCCCGTACAAGGGAGCTCGGCTCACTGAACAACGAAGCCTGCCCATAGAACTGCAAGCTGATGCTTCCGCCTGCTCGACTGGCTACACCGAACAGACTGTTCTGGAGGCCGGAGGCGTAATGTACTGCAAAAAAAAAAAAAAAAAAGAAAGAAATGAGCTATGATTAGTTCACCAATCAAGTGGATGCGAAAGCATAAAAATTCACTAAGGCATAGCCTCGCCCAGCAAGCAGGGCCTGCAAGGCAATAGCTTTGAAAAAGCTTCACTTCATGGATAAGACTGCATCTCTGCAGAAAATATCCAAAGCGCCAATTCGCTTAAAGCAGGAAGTGGCATAGCCCTAACGGCTGACGTCATCAAAAGACATCATCGTCAACAGTCGTCCTTCGTAGCCACGACTGAAGGGACACGACCCACATCCTGTTCCTCAACAGGATGGAGATTGCCCAAGCAATGGCTTCCTACGAAAGCCTAAAAGAAGAACTGTTCAGTTCTTACTTCCCTGGTGCAAGCAGAATAGGGAAGTTGAAGGGAAACGAGTTTCCTGATAAGGACAGATCATACTCGATCGTCCTAATGGTCAAATATCGACTCCAAAGGAGCAAGACCACCATCTCTAAGAAGAGTCTCTTACCAGCGACAGGTCGCTCAATGACCGGAGGAGGAGGAGGGCCCTCCGCTGCAGAAGTCGCTGCTTCCTTACCCGCTCGTCTTTTGGGCGCCATCGAAGAAATGCAAGGATTCTCAAAGAACTCTGAAGCAAAGAAGGAGGAAGAAGGAGAGGAAAAGACAGAAATTTCTCTGAAAAAGGAGATCTTTTCCATGTTCAGCCCGATCGGGCTTTTTAGGCCAATCAGCGCCTAAAACGAGGCCTCGAAAAAAGGCCCATGCCGCCGTTTCGAATTAATTCGAAACAGCGCCCGAAGCGCCTTCCCGAGAAGCGCCGGTTCAACTCTACTAAGAGTTAACTTCGCACTAGTGCAAAAGTGCGGACTTCGCACAATCCTTCAAGGGCTTCGCTGAAAGACCTACCTTAGCCCTCTAAAAAGCGTGCTGCTCGCGATACACACCAGTCTCGCGAAGATCATTCGAAGGAAGGACTATGTCCTTAGCTCCGCACACAGTTTAGCCCAGCAATGGCCAAACTCTCAGTGAAAGTAAGCAAAAATCAGATGATCAGACGATGAACTTTCATTGATTCAAAAGCAAGGGTACATTTGATATTACATCAAAGTTGTGTTTTATATAACACACCAAGCTACCTAACAAGGTCATGTGCATACAAGCGGTTTTATCTGCTCCCAGGCCAGACCAACGGGACAGGAAGGGCCTTCCTCCTGCATAAGGCCGTAATCAGTGGCGCCACAAGGACACGGTCATTTTTCTCCACAAAATGGCAGATCTTGCCTGGCCATTTTTGTTGAAGCCTGGCAATAAAAACCTATCGCCGCCAACACGATAGATCACGTATAATGGGAATTGGCAGTGGTACCAGTGATCTAACAGGCGCGATACCCGCCTTCCTGAAGTGGATCGCCCCAAAGGCCACCAAAGTTGAAAGTCGGCAATGAGGCCGGCGATCCCACAGACGACGCCCATTATCTTGAAGCGGATCCTCTCCGATAAAGGCGGCGGCCAGCCTCACCTCAGAACGAATCATCACGGATAAGAGGCTGCCAACAGCCCCTGGGACGCGCATCGCTGCCCCGAATTGTTCCTCCTGCTTAAAAGTAAAGCTTCAACCGGGGAAGCATAAGGAATTTCATGGTTTCTTCCATCAAGTTACCAGACTGGTAAGCATAGCTCACTGCAAGGCAAATTGGAGCAAGTTAGCAGTCAAGCACAGAAAGAGCTACAAAAACATAAGTCAGATTCTTCAGCGGCAAAGTGATCCGACTTCAGTCAAAGCAGAGGATAAGCCCCGCCTGCGCAGCAACCATGGGCTGGCTCAGCAAACGCCAAGTCCTAGCCTCACCTCTATGGCAAAGTCAGACACAGTCTCAACATTCACCAATATGGCAAGACTGGCTCAACCTTTGAAGAGACCAAGTCCTAAGGTCTGCCTGTGTAGCGGACTTAACATGCAGTGATCTTTCTCTGATTAAGTCAAGATGGTAGCTTCACAGGGAAGCTGTGCTGAAATTCTTCTCTGACAGATCAGCCAAGTGCAAGATGAAGGTCGAGGGAAGTTAATTCCTAAAGCAGCCGTCAAAGCTAAACTAAGGGAGATGAATTCCCTAAAATTGGTGAAGTCGTTGAACGATCAAGACTTACTGGTCCTTGGCCGGTTAGACAACCAGAGTGGGCTTTCCCACTAATTCAGAGATCTGAGTATCTCTTTCAAACCAAGAGAAGAGAAGAAAGGCAAAACATTTCTCTTCAGAGGACCTCAAGTGTCCTATTTATAGGCCCCGTGGCCTGAGCGCTGCCACCTCAAGCGTGGAAGCACGAGCGCCTTTAAGGCATTTATTGCGCCTTGATGGAAGGGACGGTTTTCCCTTGGAACCGTGCAAAGGGAGAAAACGTCTCCCTCATGAAAGGCACTTGTGGCGCCTTGAATAAAGGGAATATCCTCCCTTGGAAACGTGCAAATCGGAGAACATCTCTCTCGATTGGCGCGAAAGGAGGAATGATCCTCCTCGTAACCGCCCCACGGCAGTTGGCTTTGAAAAGGCAACAGGAGTTCCAAAGCGAACTTATTTCTTGGAAGCCTAGATACGGAGCTACCCCGACGCGAAGCGACTCGCGAACCAGTACAATTCTTCGGCGAATTCATCCCAAAGCAGGATTGAAAGCGAAGCTGAACTCAACCATCATGGCGATGTTCATACTCCACACCACCATCACAGCAGTTCAAAGTGTTTCGGAGTCTGAGCTATTGCAGACTCTCGAAAACTTTGAAGGGGGTCTTGTTGACACTTAAAAAGACAAGATTCTCATTGGTCCGAACGATGTCTAAACTTGTTGACATTTACAAAAGACAAGGGACAGACGAGCTGAAGACCAGTTTTCATCCACCTCTAAGGGACAAGGAAGCAGCTTGGACTCCACTGATCCAGCAAGCAGAACAGTGAACCCGGATTGTTTCTAAACAGACCTCAGCAGGTCTAAGATGCTAGCATTTAGCATTACATTAGCCCAAGGAGATAGCCTCGATTGAGAGGCTAGCACCATCCAACTTCGCCAAGAAGCTAATTGACAGCTTCGCTGAAAAGCCTCTTTTCGGATTTTGCTAAGGATCGCCTCTAGCTCCGTTATGAGCTTCAAAGCGGGCAGCTCCGCTATCAGCCTGCTACGGTCAACCTTTGACCAATCAAATCTCCTGATGAGATTGGATCCAAACAAATCAAATCCAATCAGGATTCAAATATGGCAGTGATTGCCGCTATCTCTTGACTCTCTTGAAACGAGTAAGAGGATCAAGGAGAATCTCCCAGCAATATGGAAAGGATCAAAACAGATCAACCGACCTGCCAATTCTAGCTCCGCAGAAGCTATCCTAGCCTCGCAGTAAGGCTACTTTCCAGATTCAAACAGATTCGGTTCAATCTGTTTCCATATCTTCAAGGGGACGATTATACCCTTGCTTTCCCTATAAATAGCCCGCCAGGGGTACAAGGAGAGGGAGATCGATCGATAAAAAAGAGAGAGAGAAGACTCCACAAGTAGAGGCTTCTTCACGACGCACCGTGCGCTCTCTAATTCAGAGACCTTTCAAGAGAAATACTTCTCTTTTCAGGGTGGCGATACCCTAACAACCCCTTTTTCCTCAAGGAATCTCCGGAACTAAGCGAGAAGGAATTCCTCACAAAAGGCGGTTTTGAGAAGTAGCAAGAGGGTTCTACCAACCTTCTATTCTCTGATTCTCGGAACCAGGCGAGAAGGGAATCTCATCGCTCGCATCGTCAAAGGGACAAAGTGGTCGCGCGCTGACCAGACTCCTATCGGCACATTTTCCCAGAATCTCTGAGGAGATCTACTTGTAATCTTTTGAGAATACTTGTAATTTAGCTCCTCAAACTTTTATTTGTAAGTTTTCCCCCTTTGCAAACATAATGGAAAACACATGAACGTATCAACCCACATGCCGACCTGTTCATCTTCGCCCACTCTTCATCAGTGGTAGTAGTCTTCTTCTTCTCTAATAGGAGCGTGTCCTCGAGGTTCTGTGCATTCAATGCATCCATAACCTCACACCTCCACATCCCGAAATTATTAGTTCCATTGAACTTGACAACTTCGATCCTTGAGTGATTCATTGTTTTAACGAAAGTAGTTTCTTCTGCCATTGAGATCTACCTTTGATTCTCTATTTATGCGGAAGAATAACCAAATTGAAGATAGATCTCTACTCAGATAAAAATGAGATTTTACCTGCCTCTTGAAACCCTAGATCGAGTTTCTCACCGGATCTACTCCAAACACTGATTCAACAAGCCCTCCTTGCGTCCTCCTGAGATCGACATACGATCTCCTCGAACACCAATACCTCTGACCTGAGATCGACACACGATCTCCACCTGATCAGATCTGGAGCCCTTCGAATCCTCAGAATCCCAGCGTAGCCTGAAGCTCTGATACCACTTGTTGTGCGCACCGACAACAACCAACAGAGAATCACACTATCTCCACAACCACAAAGAACACCCAAAATCACAGAAAATCACAAGAGAAGAACGCACAATCACAAAACACACGATTTAACGAGGTTCGGCCTGAATGCCTACGTCCTCGGGGCAATCTACGGAGAGAGTTTCAATTAGGAAGATGATTACAATGGCTCTAAGTCTCTTTGAATGCAAGAGTACTAAGAGCAACTACAATTCCCACAGGTTCTTCTTCAAGATTCTTAACCCTAGAAAACAATAGCAACCCTTAAATACAACAGGTTTTCGAACTGCAGATTTCAGCCCAAACCCGACTGTCGGTCGACCGGCCCGGTCGACCGACTCCCTCTTACGGTCGACCGGTCCGGTCGACCGAAACAACCCGAGAGTTGGGTTCCTGCAGAGAGCCTCTCCGGTCGACCGGTCCGGTCGACCGAAACAACCCGAGAGCTCTGTCTTCTACAGACAGAGTGTTGCGGTCGACCGGCCGGTCGACCGCTCAAATCCTGTGCACGTTGTGCACGTGCGGTCGACCGGCCCGGTCGACCGCTGAACCTGTTCTGATGCTGCTGCTTGTTTTCTGCTGCTGTTCCCTTTCGTCTTCGTCGTCGACTTCCTCGGCGATCACTCGACGACCCCTCGACGATCCTAATCAACTTCCCATCAGTAAACTCTCTCTTTCCAACAAGTAGTCATATGTGCATAGAATATTAGCTCCTTTGTACATATAAAGGCCAAGAGTTTACGACAATTCTATAGATGCAAGGCTTATAATCTAGTTGATAATTATCTAGGAAGGCTAAGAAGCTCCAATATAATAGGAATGACTAATTATCTTTGGTTTCAATCCTTGATTGCATGAAGAAAATACAATAACCTTAAATATCACCATATAATATATTCCTTCTAATTTGCGGTGGCCTGTATTAGGAATGTAATAATTGACTACTAGATAAAATTATATGGAATTAATTTGAATTATTAATCCTTTCGCTGATTTTTTTTTTTTTACTGAAACAGAGAACTGGAATGATTTCAGATAATTTTATTTGTGGATCATTAGTTTTGCAGAAAGAACTGGGAGACGTCAAGCTATTATAGCGGGAACAATTGCCACTTGTATATCTCTGTCTTAAGTCAATACTGAAGCATGTGAGTGTTTCTGCATTGTTGGCATAATTCATAATAAGGAGGTATTATCCTTCCCTTTTATATTACTTAAAACAACATTTGAATTCTGTCTGGGAATTACATCATGAGTTGGCTGCTTGGCTAGCATAATATTGATAGTTTTTTAAAAAAAATCCAATTTATATATTTCAGTTGCAAAGGAGTCTAAGAAAAGATTTCAAGTTGTTTTAGACAAGAAGGATGGATATTCGTTCCTCCACTTGTTTGGTTGGCAGGCATGTGTTGCGAATATGCCTTTTTGCTTCATTTACTGACCAAGATGTGATTTTTTTAAGGGGATGAGTCTAAAATTTTTAGAGTTTTATAGGTTAAGTAATAGAGAGAGCTTGAGGTTGAAGAAGAATTAAGATTATAAGGGTTGGATGTACTTACTAATTACATGGGTGTACTTACTAATTGTTATGATAAAGTTGTAATATTTGAAAAGTTAATTCTATATTTTAGACTTTTCATTTGAGAGTGAAACTGTCCAAAAAAATAGCTTATTTTTTGATGTTACTTATCACTTTTATGGGTTTAAATAACCACACTCGTTTCTCACGTTTGTACAAGTTCTATTTGTTTGCAATTTTGCCCCCTCTTCTTTTTTTGGGAACTTCAACTTCTAATAATATACTGTGTGTTTGTGTGCTTGCCCATCGCAAACCAGTTGTTTGACGAAAAACCCGATTCATTCAACTTCCATGAGCAGCCTGAGGAAATTTCCAAATCTAAACCTGAGAAGTTAAGAATATGTTACATTCCATGCTAATTCTCTATAATTTCTGCGTACTCGCACCACTGTGACCCCAATTGATGCCGGTTTTTTGAAAATAAATAGAAGGTACAATTTCTTCTTGCATATAATTTAAATCAGCACCACTATCAATTAGTGTTGTGATATCAGAAATAATTGTTTCTTTGGCTATTACCAAAGTAATGGTTATAAACGATTTTTAGAAGTAACTTGTTGCAATATAGGTAATAACTCATTTGGTTGAGAAGAAATAGATTCTTCAATATCCTTAGTGGACTTTTCTTTTTCTTCTAGTCGAGATAGAATATATGTATTCTCTTTTTTGATAAGTTTAACTTCTTCTTTCAGGTTATAATCTCAAAATTTAACTTTTGTAATGTTAATGTCCTTTTCTATTTTTCTTGTCTTTCACTTAAGACTTTGGACATTTTATAAACATCATCAACTTTTAGAGTTTTGATCTTTTGATATTTATTTTTTGCAACACATAATTTCAAAAGTTGCTCTTTAAATTCAGAAGACATATTTTCTTCTGCTAATAGTTTCATGATTATTTCATAACTGAAAGTAATAACATTTAATCCATTCATTTCAACTATTGCCCTTCAGTAATTAGATTTGTCTGTTGTACAATTATTAACTGTACAATGACAAGAATTGTCTTCCTCTGAAGAGATATCACTGTTGATCATAACTTTATGTAAGGCTCTTTTTAATCCTTCATCTTCTATTTCATTTATTTTCTTTTTTGTATAACATCTATTTGCATAGTAGTCTATCTTGTCACATTTAAAACATTTAACTTTATTTTTAGAATTATAAATCCTTTTATCATGAGTAGGATAAGAAGTATTTTTCTTCCTTTTTCTTTTCCTATTAGGAAAATAGGGTTTTTTACCCTTATCTCTCTTATTTTCAGGTTGCCTCTTACTGGGTGTATCATATGCAAATTGCTGGCAAAACTTGCCCAACTGCCTTCTTTCAGTGATTTTTGAAATTTTAATTGATTTTTAGCTTCATGTCATTACATAAAGCTAATCTTTTTGGATACAAATGTCCGCTAGTGATCTATAGGTATGTAAATGATAAGAAATACTTTCACCACTTGCCTCTCTCAGGTGGTTCCTTACCTTTTCAGCAAACAAATTAGGAAGTCCATCAATAAATTTGGATTTCCAATAGATGCTATTAGCATCAGCCAAGTTCATTACTCGACTAATAAAAGTATCTTTATACCACCTGAAGTAGGTTAATGAAGGACATTTCAAATTTTATAATAATGTCCTTGTCTTTTCTCCTTGATCTACAACATTTCCAATAAAGTGTGCAATAATAGCCAAGATCAAGGTGTAAACAACATCTTCTTTGGCTGCTGATTATTTTCTTATTTTACGGCATTAAGAAACTCTCTTTTATTATCTTCTTAAAGGTAGTTATTCCACCAACCCCAAAGAATGCCAGTAAAATCACAAGTAAGAAAGGATATTGTGTTTCTGTCGGTATTATTGTTATGCTTACATACAGTGGCGTACATCAACATTCGATGTACCATGCTATGGATTTGAAAATTTGTACATCCATCAATATTTCATTCATAAATATTTGTGCCACTGTTATCTTTTTGAAGGACTGTTTCATTTTCTTCAAATAATATATCCATAGGAGTCGGCCTTTATAATAGTATCGATATGTCCTTCTTGGAGGATAATGAATTTTATTTAATTCTAGAAGCTGTTTCTCAGTTTCTTGGATCTGATTTATTAAATCAGTTTCTGAAGATATTTCCTCAAATGAGCTATTTTCTTCTTCAGATGTGTCTGAAGAATTTACTGAAGGTATATCTTTAAATTGAGTATTTTCTTCTTCAGGTTTTTCTGAAGGATTTATAGAATGTTGTCCTTCTAGAGTTTGAATTCTAGGGTCTTTAAGTTGTTTACTTAAAGCTTCTATAACCCCAAAGGTAACATTTTCAATGATTGAGTCATTTACTTGCTTTAGCTTGAATCCAGTTACTTCTAGATTTGATTTTATTATAACCTAATATATTTGTTTAATAACAGATTTTTCTCCACTAACCTGAAGGTTAGGGATAATTTCATTCAATTTATTTTCAAGTTTTCTACAGTTATTTCAACTCTAGTGAGTTGTTGTCCAACTACTTGTAAATAAACATTTGAATAATTATTTTACTTTAAAAACTTATTAAGCTCTTTAAGTGTTTTATCATTGGAAGTTTTTTCTTCTGATGTCTTTATAAAAGCTATAATTTCCAAATTTGAAGTTGATATTCTGGATAACTTCAAAGGATCAGTTGGAGGATATATCGACCTAACAATTGATCCAGTGCTAGTTTTTCACTGCTTATAATGTTCATCTAGCACATTAATTCTTTGTTCCTGTTGTTTGACATAATAGTCTAAGTACCAGGGTACAAAGAATTTGAGTTGTTTTTCGGACTCTAAAGTCTGATAATAGTCATTCTTATAAAGTTGCCTTTGTTCTTCAGACAGATAGGCAAAATACCATTTATGAAATGATTCATTATACTTATGTTGAAATCCCCTATTAAGAAATTTTTTTATCTTACTTCCAGGACTTAAATCCATCAAATTAATTGAGATGGAAGCTCATTTCAGAGCTAGTTTGAGACATATTGTCCCTTTGTTTAGTTGGGGACATATTATTCCTTTGTTCATATACTGGATGCAGTATATTGTCCCTGAAATTCTAATATCTTGAATCTCAGTCTCAGGAGTCATTCTTCTTGATACAAATCTCCTAGATATAGATAACCTCGCAGGGTTATTTATGTCGGTCAATATAATTGACCTTGTTGGATTAAACATGATTTCAACCTCACCATCTTCTATCTGTATAATTTGATTAATTTCTTGATTGATGATAGACTTAGGATGAATAGCATTAGGTATAACCCACTTTTCTACAAAATTTATTTCATCCCATTTTATTCGTCTATTGACAGCTATATGGGACGACAAGATATTGTTTCTACTAGAACTGTTTTTAGCTCTTGGAGCTAAATGGAGTGGATCATTCATAGGAATAGTATATGGTGCGTTTTAGGTCATCTCCTTAGATTGAAATTTAAAGAGGCCTACTACAAAATTTCTGTTTATATTTTAGTCTAACTCTTAACGGTTTATTTTTCATGCTCTGACGTCCAAATACAAGATCCACTCCATTGAAGTTAATCTATATTATTTGAAGTCATTAAAAACTAAAAATAATGTTATTTGAATACTTTTGCTTATCCATCAAGTGGATGCAAAACGAACAGTCGAAAGTAATGAGTTGTTTAGTTTAACGCTGTATAGTATTTGAAATCTAACAAAAATTAGTTTGTGAGCGTTTTAAATGTTTATATCATAATGAAATAATCGGATTGAGAATTTGTATGTACAAAGACGTAGATCTAACAAAAATGCTATTTTCGACCGTCAATTTTGCGCCCACTTGATGGTTAAGCAAAAAGTATTCATATGACATTATTTTTTGATTTTTAAAGACTTCAAATAATATAGATCAACTTAAAAGGAGTGGATCTTGCATTTGGATGCCGGAGCATGGGATTTAAATCGTTTAGAGTTGGACCCAAAAATAAACGTTTATTTTGTAGTCCAACTCTCTCTCTCTCTCTCTCTCTCTCTCTCTATATATATATATATATATATATATATATATATATATATATATATATATATATAGGGGTTTCTGTGCCTCAGCTGCTAGCTGGAAGTGTTTCTAAGCAGGCGTGACGTGGCGTTATATTAGCCACAAATCTGACGAAAATTTAGGCGCTAAAAAGATAAAACATTTCACTCAAAAAGACCATCAATCACTTTACCGCTGCCTACTGACTTAAATATCTTCAGTTTCACTTTTAACCTGGCCAAAACTATTCCTCTCTCAAAAAATTACAGATCTGAAAATTGAGTTTTTCACCGACCAAAAAATTAATGATCTTGATTTCTAAATTTCTGAATCATCCACATCAAAAATTAAATTTTATAACAAGATCTGATCAAGATGATGAGCAAGAAAGCGTTCACCAAAAAGGTTAAAAAAAAGGTGAAAACCCTAGATTATTAGGCGTCCTAGCAAAAAAAAATTTAAAAGTTTTTCAAAACTTTTGTATTTAAAGACTTTTTTCACCTTTTTAATATCAATTCGCTTCAGATCGCTGTCGGTACCTAAAAAATTTCAATTTCTGTGTTGAATTTTAATTCTAAAAATTAAAACTCAATTGAAAATTTCTATTAAAATAGGTTTTTTATTAAAATTTTGGACTTTCTAATTTCAAAAATTATTTTAGAAAATTATTTTTTAAAAAGAATGCGACTATGGTCGTATTAATTTTCGAAATTTTTTTATTTTTGAAAGTTGTTTTAATCACAATTCAACCGCTTATTGTGGCTTGAAACAGTTTTTTTAATTTTTTTTATTTTCAAAAACTGCAATCAAAGTCACAGTTTGTGATAAATAATTTTTGGATTTAAAATTTTTTTAACAATTTCTCAAATTTTGTACTATTAAGAACGCTGCGATCGAGACTGCATTTTTTAACATCATTTTCAATTTTTAAATTTATTTTATTTTACACTGAGACCTCAGTCATAGTTTTGTTTATCTTTTTTTTTAATTTTGCTACAAGGATCGCAGTCTTTTTTATTAATTAAGCTTAATAGGATACTGTGACTATTGTCGTAGTCTTTTGAAACAACGACAAAGGTCTTATACGTTAAATAATTAAGTTGATTAGAAGACTGGGACATTGATCGCAGTCTTACGTAACAAAAGTCCTTTTTAAGAGTTTTGTTTGATAACACTGCGATCTTATTCACAGTCTTTTATAACTTATTTTTCATAGTTGCAGCCAAGGTCGTAGTCCTTTTATTAATAAAGTTATTTATAAATACTGCGACCGAGGCTTTATTTAATGTGGACTTATGTTTTTAATGTTTCTGCATCAGTAGCTAGGCAAAAAGTGAAGGTTCGTCCAATGAGATCGAGCGTAAAGCCAATATGTGAATTAATTAGAAAATTCAAAAAGCACATTTATTGTTTTTTGAATTGTTGATTGATTTAATTAACTCATCTGTCAAAATATATTTGCATTATTTGTAAAGTTCATGTATTAATTTCAATTTTTTTTTTTTTTGAAATTTATGTTTAGACTCTATGTAACACGTGCAAGCTCTCTTATGAAAGGTAGTAACTAAAAGAACTAGTTGGTTCTAGTAACATCTAGAGATCATAATAAAACCCTAAGAATTAGAACTATTTCATGTTTGTACTTTGTTATGACAATGAGCCTACTAATTAGATACTTGTGTCAAATATACTTAGAATCCTGACCCAGAAGTGGAAAACTCTATTGAAGCTTAGGATCTAATTATATTTAAAAACTTGTCTATCTTTTCTTTTAACTCATGTGAGACTGAGTCATTCTCTCTTTTGCCATACTTCTTTTAGTCACTCAAGTGGGTTCGAGTGATCATTCCCATCCATCCCTCTCACGGACCCGAACAAAGTTTTAAATGGACTAGGAGAATAATGCACTGCAAAAATAAAAAAGAGCAAGCATGTTAGCCTATGAAAAAGAAGGAAAAGGAGTGAAATCTAATGCATAGCTTCGTTTTCGAAGAAAAACAAGCCCAGCATCAGCTTCGCTTCCTGAACGAAGCTCGCTTTGACTTAACTTCAATCAGAAGTTTAGCTTCGCACTCTGCACAGAGGCAGAGTGCAAAAAGTCATAAGGACTAGCTTTGCATGAAAACTTAAGAGGCACTTGTGCCTAAGGGATTCCAAAAGAATAAATCCCTTTATTCAGCTTCGCTCCAAAGCTTAGCTTCGCATCTCTGACATAGAGAATGCGAAAATCACCAAGTGCTAGCTTCTCATGGAAGCCTAGAAAATAAACCCATGGGTTTCTAACACGTGATCAATGAAATTAGAGGGAAATAAACTTCCTAAAAATCATATAAAAGCAAATCAAGAGAGTTAAACTCCCTGAGATCATCAGATTCTGATGAATCTTGAAAAATCAACCATGGATTAGCCAAAATTGGCTGAAAAAGATTGAAAAATCTCTGAAAATGGGCCCTACCCGCTATAGGTCATTCGACGACTGGAGAAGGCGGCCCCGCCGCTGTAGAGGTAACAACCTCTTTTCATGTGCGTTGTTGGGTGCCATTAGAGCTCGCAAGAGTTCTTGGAAGCTTCAAGCGAAGGAGATAAAGAGAGATTGTTCAAATCTCTGAGAAAATGTGAAGTTAAAAGAGAAGATAACTTCTCTGATGTAGCCCTCAGTCTTTTTATAGACAATCAATGTCTAGCTTCGCCTCCTCAAAAGGAGTGCAACCTGTCGTTTTAAATTAATTTAAAACGACGGTTGGAGGTTTGAAAACCTAAGCAGCAAAGCTACTTAGCTTCACTCAAATACCATCTTGAGCTTCACGTGAAGCTTTATTTTAGCTCCACTGTGAGCTCATCATTAGCTTCACATGAAGCTTCATCTTTAGCTCCTTTGAGAGCTTATCTTTTAGCTTCGCATGAATCTTCATCTTTAGCTCCACTGAGAGCTTATCCTTTAGCTTCGTGCGAAGCTCACTCCTCATGGAGTTCCTAGGTTAAACCAATCTGGTTACATAATTCAAGGTACATTTGCACTTAGCCCAGCGGGCACCTCTAACCTAAACAATGTCAAAATTTAGGTTATAGGCTTCAGGTTTAAAGTATTCCAGAATCTGGACCAATCCATTATACATTCACGAAAGCTTTGAAGGGGTTTGTTAACACTCCAAAAACTTAAACTCCAAGGCCGCTCTACAACCGGTCCGAATAATATCAAAACTTATTGACACTTCTAAAAGACAAGTCACAGACAGGCTGAAGATGTGTCCATCCTTGATGGACAAACCAATGACTTGGACTCTACTGATCCAGTGAAGTAGATAGTGAACCAAGCATTTGACTTTTGAAGAAGCCCAAGAGGCTAAACATTTAGCTTCACTGTAGCACAACTCTAACTTTGCAGCAAGCTCAGAGTAGCTCCGCTGTGGGCTCATTCTCAGCTTCGCTCCTGAAGCTTACCTCAGGCTCTATCAAAAGAGCCATCTTTTAGCTTCGCTATAAGATCTTTTCTATCTTCACAGCAAGCTCTGAAATAGCTCCACTGTGAGCTCAATCTTAGCTTCGCGTGAAGCTTAGCTCCGTTGAGGGCTTTTATGGTCATTTTTTACCATTTAAAAATCTCAGCATAAAATTAATGTGAATAATATCACTTTGGGCATATTTATCATCATTTTTTCCTTCTTATTCTTTTATAAAGCACTGCTATATAACGTTTTATTGTTTAATATTGTGCAGGCATTGAGTAATTAAAGAATAAATAAATGAAGCCCAAAAACCCAAAAAGCCCACAAGCTCACATGCATGATTTATTTTAGTAATTTAGAAGCTTCTATCTCATCTGACCTAATCTAAACTTGAATTTTAAATTATTAATTTAAAATCTAGGGGAGGAAAAGGAAGGATAAAATAGAATTCCTAATTGCTAAAGAGGAGGAAAGATAAAGTAGGACTCCTAATTGATATTCAAATCTAGAGGAGGAGAAAGATATAACAAGATGAAACATCATTCTAATTAAAGATAGAGATAGACTTCTATTTGAACCAGGTTGCTTGCTCCACAAGATGAAGATAAAGGAGAGAAAATCTGAATTTAATTCGGATTCAAACTGGACACTCTTTAGTATTTCAATCATAACGTTCTCTGTCGAAACTCAAATTTGATGATTCAAGATGCTCCTAAAAGAAGATTTGAAGAACTACAACTCTTATATACATCAAACTTTCCAATTCAGTCGGCTGATAAGCCATATGCAGCGATCAACATGATAACAAGTTGTAGGACAAAATTGAATTTCTACGGATAAATCAAAATAAGTTGGAGATAAAAGAATAATTCAAATTTAGAAATATTTTGCTCCTCCTATCTTTATACGCTTCTTATCCCTCTGGTTTTCTCCTACAAATCCCTGCAGAGCAACAGAGGAAGGACAGCTCGAAGAAGCTCAATTTAGGGTTTCCTTTAGATCCTCTTCTTTCTGAATTTCTTGTATTATTTCGTTTTGTTATTTGGAGAAGAAGATTATTGAAGAAGGAGAAGAGCTTTGTAATTGGCCGGTGACATCCAATAAAAAGGTTCTTTATTTTTTTTTTACTTTTCTTGTTTTGTAATTCAATTTATTTTTCTGCTTTAGCTTCTTTGTTTTTCTACTTTTAATTTTCATGCAACCTTTCTTATTCATAATAAAAAAATTGAAAATAAAAATAGAATATGAGTAACTAGTTAAAACTTATAGTTTGCTAACTTCTAGATCAACCTAAGTTTAATTTAAAGATGAACTGATTGACATCTATGCTTGTTAGAAACCCTAGAATTGAATTGGTATTCTTGAAGATAAATTAATAATGAGTTTAACTAATTTGAGTTGCACTTCTTAAATGGTTATTCATAGTTCATATCTAAATACTTTGTTAGCATAATTTTAAGTAGACTTTTCTTATGCTATGCTAAGAAATTAGGATGAACTATAGTTTTATTTTATTAGTGCACATTAATTAGAGTTTACAACATTGTTATTCATCTTTCTTGATTCTCAATCAAAACCCTAGGGTAGATAATTCTTTATTCAATATGATGTTCACTCTTTTAGAATAATATTTTAGTTTTGATAGATAATTAGTAAAATATAATTCTTTTTTCTTGATTAAAATTATTTCTTACAATCAATATCTCTTTTTTTCAAGCTAACTGTTAGAGAAAATCGTTCCGAAAAGCTTCTATCGCATTCCAACCTGTGAATTCGACCCGCATAGCCCTTACTGTCGCGAATTTATTATGGAAGACAGAGACACGCAACCATCTAGATAACATCCTTCTAACCCTTAAAATATATCTCTGTTTTTCCCAATCAAATTTTGGCGCCGTTGTTGGGGAGGGGACGGTACGATATTCTCTAAAACTAATTATTTGTTTTTGTTTTGCAGGATCTGCTAATAGGAAAATTTATTACAGCGCAGAAAATTTGGCAAATATATGCCTCTGCTCTAGAAGGCAGAGCCAGAAACAAGACTAAAAAGTCACGTTTTTCGCGGCTTTTGCAGCTGGTCCGCGGCAATTATAGCTTATTTGTACTTCAAATTTTGTAGGGCTTACCCTATATTAGGATTTTTTATTTTTGATTTTTTTCTTTTTGATTGATTGGGTGAATTTGTTTGTTAACTGCGCATGTCAGCTTGATTGAGAGATCTAGTTCATCTAGTTTTAAAAAAAAAACAATTCAGCACTAACCACAAAAAAAATATATCCCATGGTCTATCCACATTTATTTGGTTATGATCCATTCTATAGGCCAAACCTACATTTCCATCAACCAACCTTTTTCTGAACTTTCATAACTACACTCAACCCGCCCACTCATCTTTTACATCTGATCCACCCATTTGGTGCAATTACTGTAATGATCCATCTCATCCCTCGGAACAGTGTTTCTCGATAGGGAATTCGTTAGGATGAAATTCAAATAAGTTTCACTCATTTCAAGGACCTACGAGCGAACCCTATCCATCACATCAATTAAAATTTAATTACAATCATAAAGATGACACGCAAACTTCACACCAAATACTAAGTGACAATGTTTCACACTGGGCCCACCTAGAGATGATGGTTAATAAGTTAGCAGTTGAGCAGGAGGAGGATTCATTTTTCACTCAACCTGTTCTTGATTGAAAACCAAAAATACCCGTGTCAATCTAGGAACACATCAATCGAGATAGAATGAAAAAGTCTAAAGTCAGAAACCCATATCAATTCTAGATCACATTCGTCTTCATGAAGCAAATGAGTTTAATAATATTGATAAGCCTAATGAGAAAGTATGCATATTAGATGACTATCGTCGATTTCGAGACAAACTGATTAGAAATCATTTGGCCGAATATTCACCTCGCAGGGAAGAAGTTGGTTCGTATAGTGAAGATAAATGTGACGATGAATCTTTGTTTTTGGATGAAGTGTTTCAAGATGATTGGGATACACGTACACCTCCCAAGGAGAAAGTTAAATCATATTGTGAGGATATTTGTGAAGATGATAAACCTCTATTTCTTAATATATTGTTCAAAGATAAATGCGATCATAGTGGTGGGAAAACGTATGTTACATCTAGAGTTCCCTTTGAAAGTGGGAAGCTTGATTTAAATATCTTCTCATTTAATGAACCAACTAATGATCAATCGTTTGAAAACATAACTAAAAAATCTCAAATAGACAAAAGCTTTAAAAATCTCGTCGACGATGAACTTAACTGTTTGGATAAATCGATTAGTTACACACCTTCGAAAGAAATGGTTAATTCAATTTTTGAGAAGATATATGAGGATGAGCTCAAAATTCTAGGTATTCATGTTGTATATACCCCAAAAGTGTTTTTTGATGACGATGATGAATTTATGAAGATTGGAAGAGGGAAGAAGAGTAGGAGGAAATTGAGAAAATTGAGGAACAAATTAGAGAGGATGAACAACAAAATAACAAAAAGATTAGTCTCCCCCATTGTGCCTTATAAAGAGAACCAATTGGAATGATGAGAACGAACTGGAGGGATGAATCCTAAAAAGATCTAGGTGAGGGAGATGCATGTGTTGTACAAATATTTGTATATTATTATTATTTATCTCTTTTTACACTTTACTTAATGCATTCATGCATTTCATTCATACATTGGGGACAATGCAAGAAATAAGTGTCGGGAGAGTACTAACACTTAAACTTTTAAATAAATAAATATTAAAAATAATAATAAATAATAATAAACAAATATATTTATTTTAATATAAATTATTGACTAACTGTAGGTTGCTGTTAACATAACTCACTAACCTTAGTTTATTAACTTTACAAAATTTTCATTTTCTTTCTAAAAAAGAAAATAAAAAATATTTACTAATCAGACTAATATAATGATGAGCTTACTAACTTTAGGTTAATATTAACTTAACAAAAACATATATATATATATATATATATATATATATATATATATATATATATTTGAAAAAGGAAACAATATTTTTACTTATCTTTGAAAGAAATCTAAGTTAATCTTAAAAATTAAGAAAATCATGATTAGGATTTCTAAAAACTTGGTAAAAATAAAATAAATTGTTGATTTTAGGTATAGGAGAAAAAATTGAATAAGAAATTCGTCTTAATTTTTTTACCTTAATGAAATGTGCATACCTAGTACACTTACACATCAAGTTGTGCCTTATAAAAAAATAAAATAAAAAAATATATATAAAATAAAAAAATTTCACTGATTAAGCTGGATACATGTGCCTCAAGAAGTATAAGTATTCACGTCTAAAGGTGATTTTATAAATAAAGTCCTTAGTTTTGTGGCCTAGTTCACTCGAATCTTTAAGTCCGGTTTTTTTTCTCACCCGGTGCCTAAAAACTGACCGATTTGGGAGCCACCAACCTTAGGCTCGCTACATGGGTGGGTTAGAAAGCTTAATAAAACTAAAAAATATTATCTATATATGTACTAACACATCTAATAGTCAATTAGTTAGGTATGAGGGCCTCAAGAAGCCTTGATACTTATACAAAAGAAAATTAGATGAGTTATACATATTAAAAAATATATATATAATAAAGAGGCATGGGAGTCCAAGTTAAAAAATCCCTAGTAAAGATTCATGTTCACAAGGATGCATGTTACTTAGGGTAACAAAAGAGACTATATAAAAATTTAATTTTAATTCTTACCTAAACTTGATAATAAATTATTGTACAGAGACTAAGTTCAAGAATAAATAAAAATGATAATTCTAAAACTTATATATTGCTTAGTTTCTTCAAATATTTTTCAAATATTTCTCCCCTTTTTCAAAAATTAAATTAATCGCTAACATTTTCTTTTTCTTTTATGGATTTTGTGGACATAATCCACTGAAAACCCTCACGAGATAACACTCGTCCTCTAGGGGTAACCTAGAGGTAAAGTGAGATAGAATATGTTAGTTTTTATTTTCTTTTCTTTTTTCTATATTTTTACTCGAGGACGACCAAAAGATAAGTGTGGGGGTGTGATAGGTAATCAAAAGTGCATATTTATCATCATATTTATCATCATATTTCCCTACTTATTCTTTTATAAAGCACTGTTATATAACATTTTATTGCTTAATGTTGTGCAGGCCTTGAGTAATTAAAGAATAAATAAATGAAGCCCAATTGAAGCCCAAAAACCCAAAAAGCTCACATGCATGATTTATTTTAGTAATTTAGAAGCTTCTATCTTATCTGACCTAATCTAAACTTGGATTTTAAATTATTAATTTAAAATCTAGGGGAGAAAAAGGAAGGATAAAATAGAATTCCTAATTGCTAAAGAGGAGGAAGGATAAAGTGGGACCTCTAATTGTTATTCAAATCTAGAGGAGGAGAAAGATATTACAAGATGAATCATCATTCTAATTAAAAATAGAGATGAACTTCTATTTGAACTAGGTTGTTTGCTTCACAAGATGAAGATAAAGGAGAGAAAATCTGAATTTAATTCGGATTCAGATTGGACACTCTTTAGTATTTCAATCATAACTTTCTCTGTCGAAACTCAAATTTAATGATTCAAGATGCTCCTGAAAGAATACTTAAAGGACTACAACTCTTATGTTGATCAAACTTTCCAATTTAGTCGGATGATAAGCCATATTCAGTGATCAACATGATAACAAGTTGCAGGAAATAATTGAATTTTTACGGATAAGTCAAAATAAGTTTGGAGATAAAAGGAGAATTCAAATTCAGAAATATTTTGCTCCTCTTATCTTTATACACTTCTTATCCCTCTAATTTTCTCCTATAACTATCCCTGCAGAGCAACAGAGGAAGGGCAGATCGAAGAAGCTCAAGTTTAGGGGTTCCTTTAGATCCTCTTTTCTTTCCAAATTTCTTGTATTATTTCGTTTTTGTTATTTGGAGAAGAAGATTATTGAAGAAGGAGAAGAGCTTTGTAATTGGCCGGTGACATCCAATAAAAAGGTTCTTTATTTTTTTACTTTTCTTGTTTTACAATTCAATTTATTTTTCTGCTTTAGCTTATTTGTTTTTCTTCTTTTAATTTTAATGCAACTTTTCTTATTCATAATAAAAAATTGAAAATAAAAATAGAATATGAGTAACTAATTAAAACTTATAATTTGCTAATCTCTGGATCAACTTAAGTTTAATTTAAAGATGAACTGATTGACATCTATGCTTGTTAGAAACCCTAGAATTGAATTGGTATTCTTGAAGATAAATTAATAATTGAGTTTAACTAATTTGAGTTGTACTTCTTAAATGGCTATTCATAGTTCATATCTAAATACTTTGATAGCATAATTTTAAGTAGACTTTTCTTATGCTATGCTTAGAAATTAGGATGAACTATAGTTTAATTTTTATTAGGTGCACATTAATTAGAGTTTACAACATTGTTATTCATCTTTCTTGATTCTCAATCAAACCCTAGTGTAGATAATTCTTTATTCAATATGATGTTCACTCTTTTAGAATAATACTTTGGTTGTGATAGATACTTAGTAAATATAATTCTTTTTTCTTGATTAAAATTATTTCTTACAATCGATATCTCTTTTTCCAAGCTAACTGTTGGAGAAAATTGTTCCAAAAAGCTTCTTTCGTATTCCTCCCTGTGGATTCGACCCGCATAGCCTTTATTACCGCAGATATATTGTGGAAGACAGAGACACGCATCCATCTAGATAACATCCTTCTAACCCTTAAACTATATCTTTGTTTTTTCTAGTCAAATTCAAAAAATTGATAGGGAAAAACAGAGATATGGTTTAAGGGTTAGAAGGATGTTATCTAGATGGATGAGTGTCTCTGTCTTTCACAATATATCCGCGGTAGTAAGGGCTATGCGGGTCGAATCCACAGGGAGGAATGCGAAAGAAACTTTTCGGAACGATTTTCTCTAACAGTTAGCTTAGAAAAAAGAGATATTGATTGTAAGAATTATATTTTACTAATTATCTATCACAACCAAAGTATTATTCTAAAAGAGTGAACATTATATTGAATAAAGAATTATCTACGCTAAGGTTTTAATTGAGAATCAAGAAAAATGAATAACAATGTTGTAAACTCTAATTAATGTGCACTAATAAAAATCAAACTATATTTCATCCTAATTTTTATGGATAGCATAAGAAAAGTCTACTTAAAATTATGCTATTAAAGTATTTAGATATGAACTATACACAACCATTTAAGAAGTGTAACTCAAATTAGTTAAACTCAATTATTAATTTATCTTCAAGAATACCAATTCAATTCTAGGGTTTCTAACAAGTATAGTGTCAATCTGTTCATCTTTAAATTAAACTTAGGCTGATTCAGAGATTAGTAAACTATAATTTTTAATTAGTTACTCATATTCTATTTTTATTTTCAATTTTTTTTATTATGAATAAGAAAGGTTGCATGAAAATTAAAAGAAGAAAAACAAATAAGCTAAAGCAGAAAAATAAATTAAATTGCAAAACAAGAAAAGTAAAAAAGAATAAAGAACCATTTTATTGGATGTCACCGGCCAATTACGAAGCTCTTCTCCTTCTTCAATAATCTTTTTCTCCAAATAACAAAAACGAAATAATACAAGAAATTTGGAACAAAAACGAAATAATATAAGAAATTCAGAAAGAAAAGAGGATCTAAAGGAAACCCTAAACTTGAGCATCTTCGAGCTGTACTCTGCAGTTTTATTTATAGAAGAAAACCAGAGGATAAGAAGCATATGAAGATAGAAGAAGCAAAATATTTCTGAATTTTAATTTCCTTTTATCTCCAAACTTGTTTTGGCTTATCCGTAGAAATTCAATTCTGTCCTACAACCTGTTATCATGTTGATCACTGAATATGGTTTACTTTCTGATAGAATTGGAAAGTTTGATCAACATAAGAGTTGTAGTCCTTTAAGTCTTCTTTCAGGAGCATCTTGAATCATCAAATTTGAGTTTTGATAGAGAAAGTTATGATTAAAATACTAAAGAGTGTCTAGTCTGAATCTGAATTAAATTCAGATTTTCTCTCCTTTATCTTCATCTTGTGGAGCAAG
Source organism: Agave tequilana (assembly GCA_038442645.1). Classification (NCBI taxonomy): domain Eukaryota; kingdom Viridiplantae; phylum Streptophyta; class Magnoliopsida; order Asparagales; family Asparagaceae; genus Agave; species Agave tequilana. The sequence goes on from JAVJIF010033392.1 coordinate 31,994, forward strand.
CAACCTGTTTAAATAGAAATCCATCTCTATCTTTAATTAGAATCATGATTCATCTTGTTATATTTTCTCCTTTTCTAGATTTGAATAGCAATTAGGAGTCCCACTTTATCCTTCCTCCTCTTTAGCAATTAGGAATTCTATTTTATCCTTCCTTTTCCTCCCCTAGATTTTAAATTAATAATTTAAAATTCAAGTTTAGATTAGGTCAGATAAGATAGAAGCTTCTAAATTACTAAAATAAATCATGCGTGTGGGCTTTTAGGATTTTTGGGTTTTTTTGGCTTCAACTGGGCTTCATTTATTTATTCTTTAATTACTCATGGCCTGCACAACATTAAACAATAAAATGTTACATAGCAGTTCTTTATAAAAGAATAAGTAGGAAAATATGATGATAAATATGCACTTTTGACTACCTATCACACCCCACACTTATCTTTTTCCTCGTCCTCAAATAAAAATATAAAAAAAAGAAAAGAAAATAAAAACTAACCTATCCTAACTCACTTTCCTAGGAATCACGGCACTTAGCATGTGCAATAAGCTGTTAAACCTCTAAATTATCCCTACATGACGAGTGTTGTCTCGTGAGGATTTTCAGTGGATTACATCACAATGTCCATAAAAGAAAAAGAAATGTCAGTGATTAATTTAATTTTTTTAATTTTATTTTGAAAAAGGAGAGAAATATTTGAAAAATATTTGAAGAAAGTAAGCAATCTATAAGTTTTAGGATTATCTTTTTTATTCATTCTTAAACTTAATCTCTATACAATAATTTTATATTAATTTTAGGTAAGGATTAAACTTGAATTTTTTTATAGTCTCTTTTGTTACCCTAAGTCATATGCATCCTTGTGAATATGAATCTTTACTAGGGATTCTTTAACTTGGATATATATATATATATATATATATATATATATATATATATATATATATATATATATATATATATATATATATATATATATATGTATAACTCATCTAATTTTCCTTTGTATAAGTATCAAGGCTTTTTGAGGCCCTTATACCTAACTAATTGACTATTAGATGTGTTAGTACATATATAGATAATATTTCTTAGTTTTCTTAGGTTTTCTAATCCACCCATGTAACGAGGCTAAGGTCGGTGGCTCCCAAACCGGTCAGTTTTTAGGACACCGGGTGAGAAAACACCCCACGAACTTAAGGATTCGAGTGAACTAGGCCACAAAACTAAGGACTTTATTTATAAAATCACCTTTAGGCGTGAATACTTATGCTTCTTGAGGCACATGTATCCTGCTTAATCAGTGAATTTTTTATTATATATATATTTTTTATTTTAATTTTTTTATAAGGCACAAGAGTGTTTGTCTTAGAATTCTTGATGTGTAAGTGTACTAGGTATGCACATTTCATTAAGGTAAAAAATCAAGACTAATTACTTATTCAATTTTTTCTCCTATACCTAAAAATCAACAATTTATTTTATTTTGATCAAGTTTTTAGAAATCCTAATCTTGATTTCCTAATTTTTAGGATTAACTTAGATTTCTTTCAAAAGATAAGTCAAAATATTGTTTCCTTTTTCAAATATATATATATTTATTTTTGTTAAGTTAATATTAACCTAAAGTTAGTGAGTTAATCATTATATTAGTCTGGTTAGTAAATTTTTATTTTCTTTTTTTAAAAAGAAAAAGAAAAATTTTGTTAAGTTAATAACCTAAGGTTAGTGAGTTATGTTAACAGCAACCTACAGTTAATCAATAATTTAAATAAATATATTTGTTTATTTGTTTATTTTTATTATTTATTTAAAAGTTTAAGCGTTAGTACTCTCCCCCACACTTATCTTACGCGTTGTCCCCAATGTATGAATTAAATGCATGAATGCATTAAGTGTAAAAAGAGATACATAATAATAATATACAAATATATGTATCTCCCTCACCTAGATCTTTTTAGGATTCATCCCTCTAGCTCGTTTCCCATCAAATTCCAATGGATTCTCTTTATAGGACACAATGGGAATCTTTTTGTTATTTTGTTGTTCATCCTCTCCAATTTGTTCCTCAATTTTCTAAATTTCCTCCTACTCTTCTTCCCTCTTCCACTCTTCATAAATTCATCATCGTCATCAAAAAACACTTTTGGGGTATACACAACATGAATACCTAGAATTTTGAGCTCATACTCATATATCTTCTTAAAAATTGAATTAACCATTTCTTTCGGAGGTATGTAACTAATCGATTCATCCAAATAGTTAAGTTCATCGTCGATAAGATTTTTAAAGTTTTTGTCAATTTGAGGTTCATTAGTTATGTTTAAAATACTTTTGGGGTATACACAACATGAATACCTAGAATTTTGAGCTCATACTCATATATCTTCTCAAAAATTGAATTAACCATTTCTTTCGGAGGTATGTAACTAATCGATTCATCCAAATAGTTAAGTTCATCGTCGATAAGATTTTTAAAGCTTTTGTCAATTTGAGGTTCTTTAGTTATGTTTTCAAATGATTGATCATTAGTTGGTTCATTGAATGAGAAGATACTTAAATCAAGCTTCCCACTTTCAAAGGGAACTCTTCAAAGGGAACTCTAGACGTAACATACATTTTCTCACCACTATGATCGCATTTATCTTTAAACAATATATCAAGAAATAGAGGCTTATCATCTTCACAAATATCCTCACAATATGATTTAACTTTCTCCTTGGGAGGTGTACGTGTATCCCAATCATCTTGAAACACTTCATCCAAACGCAAAGATTCATCGTCACATTTATCTTCACTATACGACCCAACTTGTTTCCTACGAGGCGAATATTTGGCCAAATGATCTCTAATCAGTTTGTCTCGAAATCGACGATAGTCGTGTAATATGCATACTTTCTCATCAGGCTTATCGATATTATTAAACTCATTTGCTTCATGAAGACGAATGTGATCTAGATTAGATATGGGTTTCTCACTTTGGACTTTTTCATTCTATCTTGATTGATGTGTTCCTGGATTGACATTGATATTTTTGATTTTGAATCAAGAACAGGTTGAGTGGAAAATGAATCCTCCTCCTACTTAACCGCTAAGTTATTAACCAACATCTCTAGGTGGACCCAGTGTGAAACATTGTCACTTAGTATTGGTGTGAAGTTTGTGTGTCATCTTTATGATGTAATTGAATTTTAACTGATGTGATGGATAGGGTTTGCTCGTAGGTCCTTGAAATGAGTGAAACTGATTTGAATTTCGTCCTAACGAATTCCCTATCGAGAGACACTGTTTTGAGGGATGAGATGGATCATTACAGTAATTGCACCAAATGGGTGGATCAGATGTAAAAGATGAGTGGGCGGGTTGAGTGTAGTTATGAAAGTTCAGAAAAAAGGTTGGTGGATGGAAAGATGGGTTTGGCCTATAGAATGGATCATAACCAAATAAATGCGATAGACCATGGGATATATTTTTTTATGGTTAGTGCTGAATTGTTTTTTTTTAAAAACCTAGATGAACTAGATCTCTCAATCAAGCTGACATGCGCAGTTAACAAACAAGTTCACCCAATCAATTAAAAAGAAAAAAATCCAAAATCCAAAATCCTAATATAGGGTAAGCCCGAATCTAGACGACTCCTAACTTTAGACTGTCTTTAGGAGGTATATTGCCAATCTTAACCACAAATTAATCGGCCAGGTAGGTTGCAATGTTGGTGAGAGGTTATCCGTCAAAGACGTTCCTTAATTAAGAACCACCAACCTTCGGGCTTTCGGCCCTTAATCCCCTTCTCAGATACCGATTTGGCAAGAGTTAATTTCAAACAACTTCCTCCTTCAGCCAATCTCCTAATGAGTCCGAGTTAACCTAAGGCCAGCGTCTAGTTAATTTTTATTTTAGGGTTAGGGTTGTGAGTGCAACGGAGATGATTTATGGGCCAAGGAAGGGTAATGACGTCCCCATCTTATCTTGTTTATGGATTTTGCCCTTAAAGTGATTTAGTGCACGTGTAAAACAATAGACAAGTATTCACTCAAAAGCAGTAAATCAGCCAAGGGTGCTTCCTAGTCTATATGCAATGCGAACGTACCTTGTCGCCAGCACTCTTCAACCAAAATTAAAGAAATTTAAATAAACACGTGCCTATGATGCAAGAGTCTAATTTTTTTAATTAGTCAACTAATTGGTTACTATTAATTAATTAGCAGTATGCATGGAGATCACAGAGAAAAATTATCAACTGCAAAAAATAATACTTGCAATTTGCAGCAGCCCTGCAAAATTTGAAGCATAAATAAGCTATAATTGTCGCGGACCAGCTGCAAAAGCCGCGAAAATATGGCTTTTCAGTCTTGTTTCTGGCTCTGCCTTCTAGAGCAGAAGCACATATTTGCCAAATTTCCTGTGCTGTAATAAATTTTCCTATTAGCAAATCCTACAAAACAAAAAATAATAATTAGTTTTAGAGAATATCGTACCGTTTCCTCCCGGCAACGACGCCAGAATTTGATTAGGAAAAACAGAGATATAGTTTAAGGGTTAGAAGGATGTTATCTAGATGGATGCGTGTCTCTGTCTTCCATAATATATCTGCAGTAGTAAGGGTTATGCAGGTCGAATCCATAGGGAGGAATGCGATAGAAGCTTTTCGGAACGATTTTCTCTAGCAGTTAGCTTGGAAAAAAAGAGATATTGATTGTAAGAAATAATTTTAATCAAGAAAAAAGAATTATATTTTACTAATTATCTATCACAGCCAAAGTATTATTCAAAAGCGTGAACATCATATTGAATAAAGAATTATCTACCCTAGGGTTTTGATTGAAAATTGATTGAGAATCAAGAAAGATGAATAACAATGTTATAAACTCTAATTAATATGTACTAATAAAAATCAAACTATAGTTCATCCTAATTTCTAAGCATAGCATAAGAAAAGTCTACTTAAAAATATGCTATTAAAGTATTTAGATATGAACTATGAATAACCATTTAAGAAGTGCAACTCAAATTAGTTAAACTCAATTATTAATTTATCTTCAAGAATGCCAATTTAATTATAAGGTTTCTAACAAGAATAGATGTCAATCAATTCATCTTTAAATTAAACTTAGGTTGATCTAGAGAGTAGAAAACTATAAGTTTTAATTAGTTACTCATATTCTATTTTTATTTTCAATTTTTTTATTATGAATAAGAAAGGTTGCATGAAGAAAACAAATAAGCTAAAGCAGAAAAATAAATTGAATTGCAAAACAAGAAAAGTAAAAAGAATATAGAACCTTTTTATTGGATGTCACCAACCAATTATAAAGCTCTTCTCCTTCTTCAAAATCTTCTTCTCCAAATAACAAAAAGGAAATAATACAAGAAATTCAGAAAGAAAAGAGGATCTAAAGGGAACCCTAAACTTGAGCTTCTTCGAGCTGCCCTTTCTCTGTTGCTCTGTGGGTATTTATAGGAGAAAACTAGAGGGATAAGAAGCGTATGAAGATAGGAGAGCAAAATATTTCTGAATTGAATTCTCCTTTTATCTCTAAACTTGTTTTGACTTATCCGTAGAAATTCAATTCTATCCATGTTGATCACTGAATATGGCTTATCAGCTGACTGAATTGGAAAGTTTGATCAACATAAGAGTTGTAGTCATTTAAGTTTTCTTTCAGGAGCATTTTGAATCATCAAATTTGAGTTTTGACAGAGAAAGTTATGATTGAAATACTAAAGAGGGTTCAGTCTGAATCCGAATTAAATTCAGATTTTCTCTCCTTTATCTTCATCTTGTGGAGCAAGCAACCTGGTTTAAATAGAAGTCCATCTCTATCTTTAATTAGAATGATGATTCATCTTGTTATATCTTTCTCCTCCTCTAGATTTGAATAGCAATTAGGAGTCCCACTTTATCCTTCCTCCTCTTTAGCAATTAGGAATTCTATTTTATCCTTTCTTTTCCTCCGCTAGATTTTAAATTAATAATTTAAAATTCAAGTTTAGATTAGGTCAAATAAGATAGAAGCTTCTAAATTACTAAAATAAATCATGCATGTGGGCTTGTGGGCTTTTTGGGCTTTGGGCTTCAATCAGTGATAGATAGTCAAAGTGCATATTTGTCATCATATTTATCATCATATTTTCCTACTTATTCTTTTATAAAGCACTGCTATGTAACGTTTTATTGCTTAATGTTGTGTAGGCCTTGAGTAATTAAAAAAATAAATAAATGAAACGTTACATAGCAGTGCTTTATAAAAGAATAAGTAGGGAAAGATGATGATAAATATGATGATAAATATGCACTTTTAACTACCTATCACTGATTGAAGACCAAAAGCCCAAAAAGTCCACAATATTACATGCATGATTTATTTTAGTAATTTAGAAGCTTCTATCTTATCTGAACTAATCTAAACTTGGATTTTAAATTATTAATTTAAAATCTAGGGGAGGAGGAAGGATAAAGTAGGACTTCTAATTGCTATTCAAATCTTGAGGAGGAGAAAGATATAACAAGATGAATCATCATCCTAATTAAAAATAGAGATGGACTTCTATTTGAACCAGGTTACTTGCTCCACAAGATGAAGATAAAGGAGAGAAAATCGAAATTTAATTCGGATTCATACTTAACACTTTTTAGCATTTCAATCATAACTTTCTCTATCGAAACTTAAATTTAATGATTCAAGATGCTACTGAAAGAAGACTTGAAAGACTACAACTCTTTTGTTGATCAAACGTTTCAATTCAGTCAGCTGATAAGTCATATTCAACGATCAACATGATAACAAGTTGCAGGACAGAATTGAATTTCTACAGATAAGTCAAAACAAGTTTGGAGATAAAAGGAGAATTCAAATTCAGAAATATTTTGCTCCTCCTATCTTCATACGCTTCTTATTCCTCTAGTTTTCTCCTATAAATATCCCTGCAGAGCAATAGAGGAAGGGCAGCTCTCAGAAGCTCAAGTCTAGGGTTTATTTTAGATCCTCTTTCTTTCTGAATTTATTTGTATTTTTTTAGTTCTTTTTACTTTGAAAAAGAGTTGAAAAAAGGAGAAGGCTTTGAAAAAGAGTTGAAGAAAGGAGAAGGCTTTGTACTGAGTTGGTGACAGACTTAATAAAAGGTCATTTTTTCTTTTAATCTCTTTGCTTTTTTTTAATTTGTGTTTCTCTTATTTTAGTTTCATCTATTTTATGTAATCTTTAAATACCATGCTAAATTCAACTATAATTATATGTAACTAATTCCTTAGTAGCTTGCTAATCTCTCCACTAACTAAAACCTAGATCTATGAAGATAAGTTGATTGAACTCTATGCATGTTAAAAACCCTAGGGTAAGTAAATAATTCTTGAAAACTAGTTATGAATTGAGTTAAACTAGGTTTAAGGTATACTATTTAATAATTATTCTTGGTTTATACTTGGATACTTTGATGGTTTAATGTTAAGACTGCTTTTCTTAAACTATACTTTGGGAATTTGATAAACCAATGCTTAGTTTTATCTAGTGTACCGCCAACAGGGTTTAATCTCTTTCTTACTTTTCTTTCTTGGATTTGAAGCAATAATCTAGGGTTAATCTTTATAGGTTCAACATGATATTTATTCTTGATAAACTAGTGTTTGGTTGTGATAGATGACTGATTGAGAATTTAAAGAATTTGTGAATGAGAGAAATGAAGTTTAGAATTCTTTTGTTCTCAATGCTATCCGCTGTAGTAAGGGCTCAAGCGGGTCGTGATCCTCAGGGAAGGATGCGATGCAAGCTTTTCGACTCGATTCCTCTGTATCTTCAAAAATAGGAGAAAAGAGATTAGATTTGAGAATACATGATATGAAAGACGTGGTTTTGCTGATTTTCTACCACAACCCTATTGCAAGTTAAGGAGATTGATCTTCATATTGAGATGTATGTAATTCACCCTAAGTTATTAAGAATAATTCAAGTAAGAAAAACCAATACCAGATTCTAACTAAGTTACATTATTTAAAAAGCCAAACTATGGTTCATCCTAACATCTAGGTACAACTTAATAGAAGATGAATCTTAAATTTATGCTGTCCTAGTTCTTAAGTTTGAAGTCATGAAAAGTCTTTTTAATATGCAACCTAGATTAAGAATCTTAGTTATCTTGTTTAATCTTCAAGAAAAGTTGTTATTAAACCTAGGGTTTCTAGATATGGTCATCAATCTGATCAAGGCTTAACTGCTCTAGGGTTACTTTAAGAATTTCAGCAAACCACTAGAGAGAATTAGTTCATCATCATTTTTTATCTTTTCAATTTATATTATTTTTTATTGTTTAATAAGAGAGATTAGAGAAAGAAAGAAAGAAAACAAATCAGAAGATCGATGATTAGAAACCAAACCAGAGAGATCATAGAAATAAAATAAAACTAAATACAGAAAATTAAATGGGAAAAAGGTAACCTTTATTGCAGAATAATCCTCCAATTACAAAGCTCCTTCTTCACAACGTACATGAAATGAAAGTTACAATATTGCAGAAATTTAAAGAAAATGGCTAAAAGAAAACCCTAATACGTCTCTGGATCCCCTTCTTTACTGCGCCTGCAGGGATATTTATAGTGCAGAAAGAGATAGAGTCCTGGATAAAGTCCTCAACGAAATCTGGTAATCAGATTCATCCAAACTGCCGCAGAATTGCGGCTTGGGCCGCGTTTCTGCGGCAGTACAGTGGAGTCAGGCCACGTGCTTTGGCGCGTGGCTTCTCCTGGTCCGTCCATATGGTCGCCTACTTCTGCAAGCTGCATCCTGACTCTTTATTCTGGATTTTTCGAGATAACTTAGTAATCAAGTTACCTTGATCTCAAATATCCCAAATCTTCTATCCACGAATTTCCTTCTTATCTTGGGCTTTTATCCTCATCCTGCAAGTGTTTAGGGTTGGATAGAAGTCTATCCTTCCCTTATCTTTGATATTTGCAACTTTTAGCCCTTGTATTTGCATTTTGACTTCTTGTAATTGCGCTTTTGCACCTGGGCTTCAAACATGGGCTTGGATCTGGGCTTTTGGGCTCTTTTAAGCTTTATTTATTATTAAAATAATAATTCGTGGCCTGCACACATTAAATAACAAAATATTAATAAATGTGCATTATAATATGAATAAATGTGCAAATGTGATGGTAAATATGATGACAATTATGCATTTTTTACTACTAATCACACCCCCACACTTATCTTTTTGCTCGTCCTCGAGTAAAAATCAAAAAGAAAAAGAAAATCTAATCTAACTAACTCACTTTCGTAAGAATCACGGTTGCACTTAGCGTGTGCAACAAGCTGTTAAACCCCTAGGTTACCCTAGAGGACGAGTGTTGTCTCGTGAGGATTTTCAGCGGATTACACCCACAAAATTCATAAAAAGAAAAATATTTGACTTATATTGGAAGAGACTAAGTAGTCTATAAGTTTTAGGATCCTCATTTTTATTCATTCTTCAAACCTAGTCTTTATAAAGTCAATTGCTATTCATTTTAGGTAAGGATTAAAATTGAATTTCTAATATAGTCTTTTTCGTTACCAAAAATCATATGCATCCTTATGTTTTTACTAGGAATTCCTTAACTTGGACTCTCATTCCTCTTTATTCTTTATTTATTGATATATATATATATATATATATATATATATATATATATATATATATTTGATATGTATAACTCATCTAATTTTCTTTCGTGTAAGTATCAAGGCTTCTTGAGGCCCTCATACCTAACTAATTGACTATTAGATGTGTTAATACATATATCAGTAATTTTTCCTTAATTTCCTTAGGCTTTCTAATCCACCCATGTAACGAACTTAAAGTCGATGACTCCCAACCGGTTGGCTTTAGGGCACCAGGTGAGAAAACACCCCGCGGACTCAAATTCGAGTGAATTAGGCCCAAAACTAAGGACTTTATTTATTAACTCACCTTTAGGCGTGAATACTTATGCTTCATGAGGCACATGTATCCAGCTTAATTAGTGATTGCTATTTTTTTTATATATATATATATATGAGGCACAAGGGTCTTAGTCTTAGAATCCTAGATATGCATTAGGTATGCACGAATCATTAAGGTAAAAATCAAGACTAATTACTTATTCAATTTTTCCTCCTATACCTAAAATTTAAACAATTTATTTATTTTGACCAAGTCTTAAGAAATCCTAATCATGATTTTTCTAATCCTTAAAACTAACTTAGGTTTCTTTCAAAAATAAGTCAAAGTACTGTCCTTTTTATAAATATATATATATATATATATATTATTATTATATATATATATTTTTTAATATTACATATATATTACATACCCTTCCCCCACACTTATTTCATGCATTGTCCCTAATGTATGAATGAAATGCATGGATGCATGAACTGGCAGAAAGATACAGTTACCGATACAGTGGGTCAGAAAGACCCATGGCCGCATTAACTTCCGGTACCGTCTCCAAAAATATCTTAAGACGCTGGCCATTAACTTTGAAAGCATTGCCATTTTTTGGATCGTAGATCTCTATCGCTCCGTGTGGAAACACGGTCTTAACGATGAATGGCCCTGTCCATCTTGACTTCAACTTGCCGGGAAAAAAATGAAGTCTAGAGTTATAGAGTAAAACTTTTTGTCCTTGGACAAAAGTTTTTCTCGTGATGGATTTATCATGAAAAACCTTAACCCTATCCTTCGCAATCTTTGCATTATCGTATGCATCATTCCTCAACTCCTCTAGTTCAGAAATTTATAATTTCCGAAACTCACCGGCCTTATCTAAATCGAAATTTAGCTGCTTAATTGCCCATAAGGCCCGGTGCTCTAGCTCAACAGGAAGGTGGCAAGCCTTTCCAAAGACTAATCTGTAGGAAGACATTCCTAGAATCGTCTTAAAGGCAGTCCTATATGCCCATAGGGCATCTACCAGTTTGGTGGACCAGTCCTTCCTATTCTGATTCACGGTCTTCTCCAAAATGAGCTTGACTTGCCTATTAGAAACTTCTACCTGTCCGCTAGTTTGAGGATGGTAGGGCGTAGACAACTTGTGAGTTATGGCATATCTTCGCATATGAGCTTCAAAAGTTCTATTGCAAAAATGTGTGCCATTGTCACTAATGATGGCTCTAGGGATTCCAAAGCGTGAGATAATATTATCTTTCAAGAATTTGACAACAACTTTGTTGTCATTTGTCTTGCAAGGGATAGCTTCTACCCATTTCGACACATAGTCTACGGCTAACAAGATGTATTGGTGCCCAAACGAATTAGGGAAGGGTCCCATAAAATCGATGCCCCATACATCGAAAAGTTCTACTTCTAGAATGGGATTTAAGGGCATCATATTTCGTTTGAAAATTCTTCCTATCATTTGACATCTTGTGCAAGTTTTGTAATACTCAAATGCATCTCTAAACACAGTTGGCCAATAAAAGCCACTTTGCAGAATTTTCTCGGCAGTTTTGCGGGGACCAAAATGTCCACCGCAAGCGAACTCATGACAAAAAGCTAGCACGCTTCTAGTCTCCTCGTCGGGGACACATCTCCTAATGATTTGGTTGCTACAGTATTTGAAAAGATAAGGATCTTCCCACATGTAATACCGAACTTGAGACAAGAATCGGTATCTATCCTGTTTAGACCAACTAGGTGGTGTTTGGTTTGTGACTAAGTAATTTACTATGTCAGCAAATCATGGTTCCTTAGAGATGGCTAGAAGTTGCTCATCGGGAAAATTGTCATTGATGGGCAGCTCGTCAGAAGGTGCGTTTGGCACACGAGAGAGATGGTCAGCTACGACATTTTCGACACCTTTTTTATCTCGAATTTCGAGATCGAATTCTTGAAGGAGAAGGATCCAACGAAAGAGTCGGGCCTTCGCATCTTTTTTAAGCATAAGGTATCACAGTGCAGAATGGTCAGTGAAGATCGTGGTCTTAGTCCCAAGAAGGTATGGACGGAATTTCTCCAAAGCGAACACTACTGCCAAGAATTCCTTCTCGGTGGTAGTATAGTTCATTTGGGCATCATTTAACGTCCTACTCGAATAGTAGATCACGTGCTGCTTGTTGTCATTACACTGTCCTAAGACAGCACCTATCGCAAAATCAGAAGCATCGCACATGATCTCAAAAAGTTTGGACCAGTCCGGAGGTGAGATGATAGGGGCAGAGATAAGTTCCACTTTCAATTTCTCCCATGCACTATGGCACCTATCATCAAAGATGAAGGACACGTCTTTAGCTAGAAGGTTTGTAAGGGGTCTAGCAATTTTGCTAAAGTCCTTAATGAACCTACAATAAAATCCAGCGTGTCCTAAGAAAGACCGAATGTCCTTCACGCATCGCGGAAGTGGAAGTTTCGCTATGATCTCCACCTTGGCCTTGTCTACCTTAATCCCTTCCCTAGATATCTCGTGACCTAGGACAATCCCATGTTGCACCATGAAGTGACACTTTTCCCAATTGAGGGTCAAGTTCTTTTCGGTGCACCTACTCAGCACTAGCTCCAAGTGATGGAGACACTGGTCAAATGAATTTCCATAGACGGAGAAGTCGTCCATGAAAATTTCAAGGAAACGCTTGACCATATCCAAAAACAAGCTTAACATACAACGTTGGAATGTGGCGGGGGCATTGCATAAGCCGAAAGGCATTCGACGGTAGGCAAATGTCCCAAATGGACATGTGAACGTTGTCTTCTCTTGGTCCTCCGGTGCTATAGGGATTTGGTTATATCCCGAATACCCGTCCAAAAAGCAGTAATACTCATGACCGGCTAATCTTTCCAGCATTTGGTCAATGAAAGGGAGGGGAAAATGATCTTTCCTAGTGGCTGCATTCAACTTGCGGTAGTCTATGCATACTCTTACCTTGGTAGGCAATCGTGTTTGCACTAACTCATGCTTGTCGTTCTCTACTACAGTAAAGCTGGACTTCTTAGGGATCACATGCATTGGGCTAACTCATTCGCTATCGGAAATGGGATAAATGATCCCATTATCTAACAGTTTTACTATTTCGGCTTGTACCGCCTCCTGCATAAGTGGGTTCAGCCTACGCTGTGGATCCCTCATAGGTCTAACCCCTTCCTCAAGATGAATATGATGCTGGACTATCGTAGGGCTAAGTCCCTTAATATCTGCCATAGTCTAACCAATGGCTTCCCTATGTCTCCTAAGGGTTGCCAGCAGGTCCTCCTCTTGCCTATTGGTCAAATTAGATGCAACTATGACCGGTAACGTCTCTTGTTCACCTAGGTAGGCATACTTAAGATGTTTGGGCAAGACTTTTAACTCCAAAGAAGGAGGTGGCTCAATGGGTGGAGGTGTTAAGCTAGAGTCCCCCATCTCTATAGAACTCAGATTTGATTCCCATTCGATCTCATCAAGGCTGATATCACTTGTTTCTAAATCTTCCTCTTCCTCTGACTCAAGTATGATCTCATCATTATGCTCACTCGTCATATTTTCAATGAAGTTAACCTTAAAGGGTTGGTCGGTCACATCGTAGGGATGCTTACCTAGGTTGAAAACATTGACTTCCTTGGTCATATCCCCAAAAGTTAATCTCATGGATCCGTTTCTACAATTGATTATTGCATTTCCAGTTGCTAGGAACGGTCTTCCTAAAATGACGGGAGTTTGGGACCTAGGATTAGACACAGGTTGTGTCTCTAAGACAATGAAATCTACTGGGTAAATGAATTCTCCTACCCGTATGAGAACGTCATTGATTTCTCCCTTAGGAACTTTGATAGAGCGGTCAGCCAACTGAATTGTAACTTGGGTTGGGTTGAGTTCACCTAATCCAAGTTGTTGATACACGGAGAAAGGGAGCAAATTGATGCTGGCTCCTAAATCGAGGAGTGCTCGATTGATTTCGGCTCGACCTATGGTGCAAGAAATGGTGGGGCAACCTGGGTCCTTACACTTGATAGGGATCTGGTTGGACAGTAGCTTACTAATGTTAGTGGCTAGAAAAACCTTCTTAGGCACATTAGTCTTTCTTTTCTTGGTGCACATGTCCTTAAGGAATTTGGCATAACTAGGGACCTGTTGGATTGCATCAAGAAGTGGAATGTTGAGCCTAACTTGATTGAACACCTCTAATAATTTCTCCATATGTGCATTGTTGTTGCTTCTAAGCCTATTTGAAAATGGAGCTATAGGTTGGTGCATCTGACCTGCTGAGTTTTCAGCTTCAGTTTCATTGGGGCTGGATGGAGAAGGAGTGGAGCTAGATGGAATGAATGGCTGAGATGGATCCGATGGCATGGATACTTGATTATCAACTTGTTTCCCAGATCTTAGTGTATGAACCATGTGACACTGATTTGGGTCTTGAGCCTCATTGGCTGGCCTAGGATTCCTAGGATTTGGCAATGGTTGGCTCGGTAGGGTCCCCCTCTGTCTCTCTTTCTGGTTCAATTGGATCTCTATCCTATTTAGGACTTGAGCCAGCGTGTCTTGGCTTTTAACTAGGGTATCCACCTTTTTTTCCATGTTGGAGAGCCTTGTTTCCATTTGTGAATATTGGAAAGAAGGTGGCGGATTTTGACTAGGAAAACTTTGCTGATAGGGCGGATTTTGGAAATTGTTGGAGAATTTGGGCCTAATCTGCTCATTGTTGCTTGGCCCCCATGAAAAATTGGGATGGTTTCTCCAACCGGGATTGTAGGTGGGCGAATACGGATTATTGGCAGGCCTTGTGAAGGCCGCACTCATATGTTCGGGCGAACTTTGATGCGCTATGAAAACAGGACATTCCTCGAACACATGGTTCCTATCTTGACAATAAGTACAGTCCGCCGAAGATGTTGGGCTGACTTGGTTCACTGAGACTGGCTCCTTAGTTTCTAGGGCCTCTAGTCTTCGCATAACAGCAGCTATCTTAGCATCAGTTGCTACGTTTGCCTCAATGGAATGAATACCTCCTCTAGAAGAAGTAGGGTCATTAGTCCTAGATTTTTCAGGAGTAGGGTCCCATTGGATGGATTTTTCAGCTAATTCCTCAAACAATAACTATCCTTCATCTTCATTCTTTTGCAGAAATCCTCCTTGACACATGGATTCTAACAGTGTTTTAGTTGAATAGTCTAATCTATCATATAGAACTTGGCAAAGTCATCATTTCTCTATCCCATGGTGAGGACATTGGGCAAGGAGATCCTTAAAACGCTCGAAGTATTTCCAAAAAGGTTCATTGGCTGTTTGCTTAAACTGTAGGATATTCTTCCTAATCAGTGCAGTCTTGTGAACGGGATAAAATTTCTTTAAGAAGGCCTTAACGAAACTGTCCCAAGAAGATATAGAACCAACCTCTAGACTGTAGAGCCATTTCTTTGCTAGATCTTTCAAAGCAAAGGGGACAAACCTAAGTTTGATGGCATCTTTTCCTAACTTAGGAATATTCATCATTAAACATACTTCCTCAAATTCCCTTATGAAGAAGTATGCATCCTCAAATTCAAGTCCATGAAACTTGGGAAGGGTGTTGATATATTGTGGCTTAAGCTCAAATGGGTCAACACCTTCATTACTCAGCTTGATGCAAGAGGGAATAGAGGTTCTAATAGGATAGAACCTATCTTGGAGTGATGGCGGTTGTGCCATGTGAGAGTCGGGCTTTTGTTCAGGTGGTGAACTAGTTCTAGTTAGCCTGGATCTAAGTGGGTCTCTCGACCAAGCGGACATGCACAATCAACAAACAAGTTCACCCAATCAATCAATAAAAAAGAAAAACAATCAAAAATCCTAATTTAGGGTAAGCCTTGACCTAGACGACTCCTAACTTTAGACTGTCCTTAGGAGGTCTACTGTCGACGTTAACCACAAGCTAATCGGCCAGGTAGGTGGCAAGACCGGTGGGAGGTTTTCCGTCAGAGACGTTCCTTAATTAAATAACCACCGTTCTTCGGGCTTTCGGCCCTCAATCCCCTGCCTAGACACCAATTTGACAAGAGTTAATTTCGAACAATTTTTCTCCTTCGGTCAATCTCCTATTGAGTCCGAGTTAACCTAGGGCCAACGTCTAGTCAAATTTTACTTAAGGTTAGGGTTGTGAGTGTGACGGATATGATTTGTGGGCCAAGGAAGGGTGATGAAATCCCCACCTTATCTTGTTTATGGGTTATGCCCTTAAGATGTTTTTGTGTACGTGTAAAGCTGTAGAAAAGTAATCACTCAAGAAAGCAGTAAATCAACCAAGAGTGTTTCTTAATCTATATGCTATGCAAACGTACCTTGTCGCTAGCACTCTTCAACAGAATTAAAAAAATTAAAATAGACACGTGCCCTAAATGCAAGAGTCTAGTTTTTTTTTATTATTATCAACAAATGGGTTAATGTTATTAATTAGCAGTTGCAGAGTGATCACAGAGAAATATAATCAAAGCAGTAAGCTATTTTTGCAATTCAGAGCAACCTGCAGAAAACCAGATTAGTAGTCAACTACTATTGCCGCAGAATTGCGGCCCTGGCCGCGGATCTGCGGCAAATATGTAGGCCCTGGTGCTTTGCCTTCAAGGGCAGAGGCACTGGGTTGCTGTATGTCCCTGCTACTGCTCTATTTTCCTGTTCTCTGTATCTGCAAACAGAATGAATAAAGAATGATTAGAATGAGGAAATCGTGCCGTTCCTTCCCCGGCAACGGCGCCAAAATTTGATTGAGAATTTAAAGAATTTGTGAATGAGAGAAATGAAGTTTAGAATTCTTTTGTTCTCAATGCTATCCGCTGTAGCAAGGGCTCAAGCGGGTCGTGATCCTCAGGGAAGGATGCGATGCAAGCTTTTCGACTCGATTCCTCTGTATCTTCAAAAATAGGAGAAAAGAGATTAGATTTGAGAATATATGATATGAAAGACGTGGTTTTACTGATTTTCTACCACAACCCTATTGCAAGTTAAGGAGATTGATCTTCATCTTGAGATGTATGTAATTCACCCTAGGTTATTAAGAATAATTCAAGTAAGAAAAACCAATACCAGATTCTAACTAAGTTACATTATTTAAAAAGCCAAACTATGGTTCATCCTAACATCTAGGTACAGGTTAATAGAAGATGAATCTTAAATTTATGCTGTCCTAGTTCTTAAGTTTGAAGTCATGAAAAGTCTTTTTAATATGCAACCTAGATTAAGAATCTTAGTTATCTTGTTTAATCTTCAAGAAAAGTTGTTATTAAACCTAGGGTTTCTAGATATGGTCATCAATCTGATCAAGGCTTAACTGCTCTAGGGTTGCTTTAAGAATTTCAGCAAACCACTGGAGAGAATTAGTTCATCATCATTTTTTTTATCTTTTCAATTTATATTATTTTTTTTATTGTTTAATAAGAGAGATTAGAGAAAGAAAGAAAGAAAACAAATCAGAAGATCGATGATTAGAAACCAAACCAGAGAGATCACAGAAATAAAATAAAACTAAATACAGAAAATTAAATGGGAAAAAGGTAACCTTTATTGCAGAATAATCCTCCAATTACAAAGCTCCTTCTTCTCCACAACGTACATGAAATGAAAGTTACAATCTTGCAGAAATTTAAAGAAAATGGCTAAAAGAAAACCCTAATACGTCTCTGGATCCCCTTCTCTGCTGCGCCTGCAGGGATATTTATAGTGCAGAAAGAGATAGAGTCCTGGATAAAGTCTTCAACGAAATCTGGTAATCAGATTCATCCAAACTGCCGCAGAATTGCGGCTTGGGCCGCGTTTCTGCGGCAGTACAGTGGAGTCAGGCCACGTGCTTTGGCGCGTGGCTTCTCCTGGTCCGTCCATATGGTCGCCTGCTTCTGGAAGCTGCATCCTGGCTCTTTATTCTGGATTTTTCGAGATAACTTAGTAATCAAGTTACCTTGATCTCAAATATCCCAAATCTTCTATCCACGAATTTCCTTCTTATCTTGGGCTTTTATCCTCATCCTGCAAGTGTTTAGGGTTGGATAGAAGTCTATCCTTCCCTTATCTTTGATATTTGCAACTTTTAGCCCTTGTATTTACATTTTGACTTCTTGTAATTGCGCTTTTGCACCTGGGCTTCAAACATGGGCTTGGATCTGGGCTTTTGGGCTCTTTTAAGCTTTATTTATTATTAAAATAATAATTCGAGGCCTGCACACATTAAATAACAAAATATTAATAAATGTGCATTATAATATGAATAAATGTGCAAATGTGATGGTAAATATGATGACAATTATGCATTTTTTACTACTAATCAATGATTAGTTGGCTATACTTATTCTTTCTATTTAAATCTATTTCTTACAATTAATATCTCTTTCTTCCAAGCTAA
This sequence comes from Agave tequilana, assembly GCA_038442645.1. Lineage (NCBI taxonomy): Eukaryota > Viridiplantae > Streptophyta > Magnoliopsida > Asparagales > Asparagaceae > Agave > Agave tequilana. The sequence goes on from JAVJIF010033392.1 coordinate 50,285, forward strand.
CTTTAGAGAAAATCATTCCGAAAAGCTTCCATCGCATCCTTTCTTGTGGATCGACCCGTCTAACCCTTACTACACGGTTACATTGAGATGAGGCTAAGACTTTCTGTAACACCCCGCTCCCGGAATATGTACTAAGTTACGTATTTAGATTTTTTAATCGTATTTTTTATTATTTATTTATTTATTTATTTACTTCCTGTATTTGTTTTGTATTATGAATTATTATTATGATCGTTTTACTTTGAATCTAAATTCGTGGACTCGGAGTCAGCCCTATTCTGAACCGGGGACCCGATCCTAGTTTATTACTCGATTTGGCCTTTCTGCTATTCAGATTTGACTAATTTAAGTTTTAAACATCATTTTCCAATATTTTATATTTTTCATGATTTTCTGAAATTTTTCAGAATTAAATTGAAAATCTTCAAAACCGGTGTTGACCAGTACCACTGACCGATTCTCGGATTTTTAATTTACAAATGGAGTTAAATTTTAAGAAATGATTTTCTTATAACTTCTTAAAGTCACATTTTCTATCTAAATACTTTTTTCTGGAATTTTTCTGAATTTATCAAAATTCCACTGGATTTGGTGTCGGCCAGTATCACTGGTTGATTCTAGAAATTTTAGTTTACAATTGGAATCAAATTTCTAGATTCCGCTTTCATATTACTTCTTAAAATTATATTTTCTTCTTTCAGGCATTTTCTGAGAGATTTCAGATTTTATCAAAAATCCGGCCGACCCGATGTCGATGGTAGGTTTCAGGATTTTTATTTTGAAAATGAGATTGAATCTCTGAAAACTGGTTTTGCTAAATATCTTAAAATAATATTTATTATTTTTGATAATTTTTGGGAAGCTTTTTGAGCTACTTCATTTTTCTGGCTTTTCCGGAGTTTCGGTGTTTTCTCAGATACCAGAATTTTATCCAGATATTTTATTTTTCTTTTTTCATTTTTTCTCTCCTCGTTAGACGCGAGTCTCACCAAATTTGGATTTGATCTTTAATACAGAGATCCTCTCCATTCTACATTTAATGTTATGTCCTTCAAGTCATTATGACTTTTTGTCTTTCTGTTTAACGCAACATTTGCGTTTTTCTGTGACGCAAGTTCCATCCCCGCGTCTGGGAAATTGCACGACGCGGGTTTTCATCTAACTGAGACGTGGACCTCTTTTTAAATGAGACGCAAGCCTCATTTGTTGCGTCTCATTTGTTTGAAAGCAATGGCAAACTTATAATAATAATTTCCTCCCTTATATATAAAACACCTCCTCCTTTCTCTCTCTTTCATTTTTCTTCTTTTCCTTCTTCACTTCCAGCAAAGGCCACGAACAGCCTTGCCTCCCTCTGATTAGTATCCAATATTGCATATTTTACATCATAACTCCCATGCATATTACAAATAAATATGTGATTTTTACTCCTCTTCTCTACATATTTGCAGGTACACACTTAATGGAGAGATATCCAAATAATCACTTAATTAACACTAATTAAGTGATTAATCCATGATTAAGATAAAGCCAAATTCAAATCCAGATCTAGAGAGATCCGCGCGCCAATTGGAGAATCCAAGTAGTCCACGTGGCTAACAACCCAACTACCAGATCTCACCAGAAAGATCCGGCTCAACGGCCCAGATCTGGCGGCGATCCCGCGACAATCCGCAGCAGATCTAGGCCGTTGAGATCCCAGATTTTGTGGCAACAGACTTGATCTCGAAGATTCTCTCTTGGGCCTATAAATACCTCACTTGGACCTGCGTACAAAAACTGATCAGAGAAGAGAGAGATTAGTGTTAAGCTTGTAATTTTGTTAGATTTTTCTTTAGGATTTTTAGCTCTCTATGATCTTCTCCTCCCTAGAATTCAATGTAAAAGAGAGTGATTGTGAGGGAGAGAGCTTGTGTAATCAAGAGTGACACTTGAAGCAACAAGGATTGATCCATCCTCCTTCCTCTACTTGAAGCTTGGTTCTAGTTTTCTTGCATTCTTTAATTGCTTTCTTATGTGTTTTCTTTAATTCTTGCAATTTAATTCAAGCTTTGTTTTACTTCATGCTTTCTTGTGTTTCTCTTATGGCTTGTTGTAGCTAATTCTTCTCCATGTACTAGTTTACCACTAGCTTAGCTTACTTCACTAACTCATGGGTGATTGCCTTTGTTCATCTTGCAAGTTGTATGATCTTCTCTTCTCCGACGGTTAAACCACCGTCTACCAAGTGAGAAAGTAATTAGGTCAACACGTGAGACGAATTCCAAGCCTATGGAGTGACAACATTAGGCTAAGCACTCGCTATCAAGAAGTCTAGTAAGTCTTGGCAAGCTAGCAAGGTAAGCTAGTCATGGATTGATTCTTCTTTAAGTTTTCTTTCCTTTTCTTGTGAATAAACCAATCCCAATCTTGATTTCTTTTCCGACAATTTCCACCATGAACATAGCCATCCTTTCTTTTAGTTTCTTTTTCACTTAAGTTTATAAGCAAGAGAAGAATACTCGTTTGTTCACTTCACTACTACACGTTAAAGCTTCCATCGCGAGCTCTCCCTGAGAATCGACTCGGTATAGCCCTATGCTATAGCGGAGACAAGAAAGGGTACATCAAATACATTTACTACATAATAAGTACACCTTCTTAGTCTCAATCAAAATGGCGCCGTTGCCGGGGAGAGCAACGTATTTTTAGGTTTAAAGTGAAGTACTAAACGATTCTTCTTCTCTGTTGCAGGTTACAGGTTCAAGAAACAGGAAAATATTCATTGCAGTCACATATAAGTGGACCTGGGCCTCTGCTCAAGAAAGCAGAGCCCAGGATCCCTCCAAATTGCCGCGGATCCACAAGATTTGCCGTGGGAACGCGGCAATAAGGAGTTCACTACTTACAAATTTTCTGCAGGGCCTCTGGTTCTGTAAAATACATCTGTTGCTATACTTTATTTCCTGTATTCTGCATCCTACTCCTGCTTAATTAAAAAACAGTAAAAAGTTGGTTGAATTGTTAAAAATTGTTTAGACACTTGCATTTTAGGCACGTGTCTCTTCAATTCTTTACTTTTACTGTTGAAGAGTGCTGGAGGCAAGGTACGTGTTTGCATTGCATTTAGACTAGGACAAACTCCTTGCTTGATTTTCATGCTTTGAGTGTATCCTAGCTATATTTCTTGTACACTTGCACAATTCAAATTTAAGGGCATACCCGTAAATAAGATAAGGTGGGGGAGGTCATTACCCTTTCCTTAGCCCGAAAACCACAACCCAAGCACTCACTAACCCAAGCCTAATTTAATAAAAAAGTAGACGTTGGCCCTAGGGACATCTCGGACTCACTTAGGAGATTATCCTAAGGGGGAAAAGTGTTGGAATTTAACTCTTGCAAAATCGGTGTCTAGGAAAGGGGTTGAGGGCCGAAAGCCCGAAGGTTGCTGGTTACTTAATTAAGGAACGTCTTCGGACAGAAAACCTCCCACCAACCTTACCCTTCCCTGGCTGATTAGCTTGTGGTTAGAGTCTACACTAAACCTCCTGTGGACAGTCTATTTGTTAGGAGTCGTCTAGGTCTAAGTCTACCCTAACTTAGGTTAGAATTTTTCTTTCTTTTGTTTGTTTGTTTGTTTGTTTGTATTTGATTGTGTGATATGGCTTACAATTACAATTCTTTCCATCCTAATAATAATCCATATTTCACACCATCTCCTTATTCGGATAATTCCAACCCGGTGTTTTACAATATGCACCAACCAAATACACCGGGTTGGCCTTATCCGAATCAATATGACCCATACCCCCCATCTAACAATTATAATGTCCAAAATAATTTCAACTCTTCATCGAGTCATTGGGGATTCCAGTCCCCCGAGTTTAATTATCAACCTCCTTGTCCACCATTTCCACCAAGTCCACAATATTCACAAGATTCATTTCCCGAGTCCACTTCATATACTCCTTTTTCTGAACCACCATTTGAAGAAAAATCTGAGTTACAAAGGAGTATAGAAGCCAATTTACAGAGAGTCGAGCAACAACTTCAAAAACCATTTGTCTCTCCAATTCCACAGTATTTTCAAGAGTCTTACTCAGTTTCACCTTTTTCTAATGGACAACCACTTGTCAAGGAAACGAGTAAAGATTTCTTGTGTGAGTCCACTCTTCCATCATCACACATTTGTGACTCACACTATTCACAAAATTTCCAATTTCAAGATTCCTATGCTCCCATTCTAGAGCAGCCATCTGTAGACCTATCACATCTAGAAAAGAGTATAGACATCTTGCAAGAGTCTTTCTTACAATATCAAACAACACGTGCCGAGTCTTTCAATAGTGTGAAAGAACAATTGGATAACCTTCTTAGGAAAGAGGAAACTCTATCCTATCAACATTTGACTAATCCAGTTATACCACATTCTATTGATATGACTCAAGACTCTTGTCATCTTGGAAGTCCAGATTCAATTTCAGCACAACCACCTGAACTTGTCCAAACTTCAGATTCCATTTTGACAAGTTTTTCATTTCCAAAAATTGAACTTGTCCAAACGTCAAATCCCATTGACATTTTGGCAAGTTTTTCATCTCCTACAAATAAACTTGTCCAAACTTCAGATCCAATTGACATTTTGACAAGTTTTCCTTTCCCTGAAATTGAACTTGAACATGATTATGATCCTGAACTTTCACCAGATGATTCAACTCTACTTCCTGATTCAATCATGACTTCCATATCCTTACCTGATTTCAATTCATTTCCAAAGTCAGAATTGAATCCAGTACCTATCTGTTGTGAAATTGAATCACAAATCTTTTATGATGATCACATTGAACTTGACCAATTTCATACTCTTGAAAATCCCATTGATAAATTGGCAAGTTCACAATTTTTTGAAATTGAACTACATGAGGAATGTGATTTTGAACCCAAACTCAGTGATTCAATTCTTTTTCCTTATTCCATAATGACTCCGGTATCTTTACCTCATATCAATCTTTTCCCGGAGTCAATCTTGGATCCTTTCCCAATTCACAATGAAGTTGAATCACCCATCTTTGAGGATCATATTGCACTTGCCCAATTTTACACTTCTGAAGATTCCATTGACATTTTGGCAAGTTCTCCATCTTGTGGAATTGAACTCAATGAGAAATGTGACCTTGATTTTCTCGATCTCTTTACTTCTGAAAATGATTGTACAATTATTAAGGAAGATGTTGACTTAAGTTTTGAAGAATTGTACGGTGATGAGCTTGAATTTCTTAAAATTGGAAGTAAAGAGATATCACCCATATTAGGTCACATCCCATTGTTGGACAATGATTGTGGACTTGAGTTTTCATTTCTTGACTTGGACCCAATTTTTGAACTCACTTCGACTCCTGCACCATCACTTGACTTAATTCACTTCCCTGAGTCGGTGTTAGTTCCTGTTCATTCCGAGTCCAAGTCGACCATTCTATCATTTCATAATCCATTTTGGGACAAGGATCTTGATAAACTTGACTCTGAAATTATTTTAAAAATTTGGAAATTAGATGGGGGCATGTACATAATAATCTTAAATGCACACATCATTTTTGTGGGTCATATTATTGAGATTTCTGGTGGGTTCCTCAAAACCCAAAGAAAAGTTGATTGGGCCATGTTTCGTGGACCAATCCGACCACCACCGGAACCACCACCTTAAGGTAATTTGTTCCTCCCCTTTCCATTTTGTTTCATGCATACATATATCATGATGCATTGAGGACAATGCATGAAATAAGTGTGGGGGAGGGTTTACTAACTTAGAGTTTTTAGAATTTCTTTCTTTTACACTTCTTCTAGAGTTTTTAGATTTTCTTTCTTTTACACTTCTTTTAATAAATAATAAAAAAAAAACTTTTTGAAAAAGAGACAAAGTTTTGATCTATTTTTAAGAAAATTAAGATGTATCTTAGAGATTAAGAAAGCCTTAATTATGACATCTTAAACATAGTTGAAGTAATAGATCTTGTTTGAAATTATAGACTAAGTAAGTAAAATTGGTGAGATATTTTTATCTTGAATTTTTACCTTAGATAAATATGCACTTTACACTTACACATTTCTTGGGATGGAGACAAAGACCAAAAATGCCATATAAATAAAAAAAAAAGAAAAAAATATATATATATAAATAAAAGATCACTTATTAAGCTGGATAACTATGCCTCAAGAAGCATGGTTATTCACGCCTAACGGTGATAATAAATAATCCCCCTTAGTTTTGTGGCCTTTTTTACTCGAGACCTTAAACCCGAGGGATGTTTTCTCATCTGGTGCCCTAAGACCGTCTGGTTTGGGAGTCATCGGTTAAAGGCTCGCTACAAGGGTAGACTAGAAAGCCTAAACTAAGGGAAGAAAAAAGCATAAAAAGTATATATAAATAAATAAATGGCTTGATGGTTAGAGTTGAAATCCCAGAAATCTTCACTTACACGGTGTGCATATTATCTAGGTTTTATGAAAGATAAAATATTCAATCCAATTTTGAATTCTTACCTTAATTAAAGACAAGATCTTGCATGGATACTAAGTTTAAGGAAGAATAATTATAGGTGGACTTATGACCTAGGATCACTTATATTTTTGCAAAAATAGTTCGTAAACATGTCTCTTATTCAAAATGCGTTTTCAAAATACTAACATTTGTCTTCTTTCTTTATGGATTTTGTGGGTGTAATCCGCTGAAAACCCTCAGGAGACAACACTCCTCCTCTAGGGTAACCTAGAGGTTTAACGGCTTGTTGCACATGCTCAGTGCAATCGCGTCACCTGCGAAAGTGGTGTAATAAATTGTTAGTCTAGATTTTCTTTTTCTTTGTTTTGCTCGGGACGAGCAAAAGAATAAGTGTGGGGGTGTGATTAGTATCCAATATTGCATATTTTACATCATAACTCCCATGCATATTACAAATAAATATGTGATTTTTACTCCTCTTCTCTACATATTTGCAGGTACACACTTAATGGAGAGATATCCAAATAATCACTTAATTAACACTAATTAAGTGATTAATCCATGATTAAGATAAAGCCAAATTCAAATCCAGATCTAGAGAGATCCGCGCGCCAATTGGAGAATCCAAGTAGTCCACGTGGCTAACAACCCAACTACCAGATCTCACCAGAAAGATCCGGCTCAACGGCCCAGATCTGGCGGCGATCCCGCGGCAATCCGCAGCAGATCTAGGCCGTTGAGATCCCAGATTTTGTGGCAACAGACTTGATCTCGAAGATTCTCTCTTGGGCCTATAAATACCTCACTTGGACCTGCGTACAAAAACTGATCAGAGAAGAGAGAGAGATTAGTGTTAAGCTTGTAATTTTGTTAGATTTTTCTTTAGGATTTTTAGCTCTCTATGATCTTCTCCTCCCTAGAATTCAATGTAAAAGAGAGTGATTGTGAGGGAGAGAGCTTGTGTAATCAAGAGTGACACTTGAAGCAACAAGGATTGATCCATCCTCCTTCCTCTACTTGAAGCTTGGTTCTAGTTTTCTTGCATTCTTTAATTGCTTTCTTATGTGCTTTCTTTAATTCTTGCAATTTAATTCAAGCTTTGTTTTACTTCATGCTTTCTTGTATTTCTCTTATGGCTTGTTGTAGCTAATTCTTCTCCATGTACTAGTTTACCACTAGCTTAGCTTACTTCACTAACTCATGGGTGATTGCCTTTGTTCATCTTGCAAGTTGTATGATCTTCTCTTCTCCGACGGTTAAACCACCGTCTACCAAGTGAGAAAGTAATTAGGTCAACACGTGAGACGAATTCCAAGCCTATGGAGTGACAACATTAGGCTAAGCACTCGCTATCAAGAAGTCTAGTAAGTCTTGGCAAGCTAGCAAGGTAAGCTAGTCATGGATTGATTCTTCTTTAAGTTTTCTTTCCTTTTCTTGTGAATAAACCAATCCCAATCTTGATTTCTTTTCCGACAATTTCCACCATGAACATAGCCATCCTTTCTTTTAGTTTCTTTTTCACTTAAGTTTATAAGCAAGAGAAGAATACTCGTTTGTTCACTTCACTACCACACGTTAAAGCTTCCATCGCGAGCTCTCCCTGAGAATCGACTCGGTATAGCCCTATGCTATAGCGGAGACAAGAAAGGGTACATCAAATACATTTACTACATAATAAGTACACCTTCTTAGTCTCAATCACCCTCCTTGGCCGGCCAACTTCACCACCATCACCACCAACTTCTCCTCCATCCTTCTCTCCATCTTCCTCCATCTCCTTCTCCATTCTAACAACCACAACACCACCATACCACCATCTTCTTCCTTCTTTTTCCATCAAAACAACCCATCTCCTTCACCATTTTCTCCACCATTTTCACTACTACCTACACCATCTTGGCCACCACTAACCATGCCATCTTCCTCCCCTCGGAGAGCTCTTTCTAACGAGATATAGCTTCGCTCTCCGAAACCCCTTTTCAAAACTTCATTTTCACCATTTCAACTACACTTGCACCATAATCACTCCTTCTTTGGGACTTTAACTGCCGCCTCCGGCCACCTCCGGCCTCCGGCCGCCGCCGCCGCTGACCGCCGCCAAGCCTTGGTCGGCTTTCCACCCCCTCCTCTTCTTCTTTCTTTTCTTTCCTTTCCTTCTTTCTTTTTTCCCTCCTTTCTTTATTTCTTCTTCTTTTTCCTTCCTTTTTTTCATTTCTTTCCCTGATTCCTGCATCCCCCTCTCACCCCTTTACCCTTGCGTCTCACTCCCTGGCTCTCTCTTTCTCTGTTAATTACTAGACGCGGAGCTCACCCCCGCGTCTAAGCAATTCCTTAATGCGACCTTCGCGTTCTTATATTAACACGACGCGGAATTCACGTCCGCGTTTGTGTTCTTCTCGTGTCCTACCTTTAATGCGGGTCTCGAACCCCGCGTTTGTGGCCTCTACGCGACGTGACTCCCGCGTCTACGACTCCTACGTCTTTATCCCCTCTCCTTCTAGCTCATTCTCTCTCCTCCATATAATATAACCTTTACTATATTGAACGTGTTTACGCGTTAGTTACCTGGATTCTGGAGATCAAGTATTTCACGGTGTTTTCTGAAGTTCTAGGTGAGTGCCCTCGCCTTCCCTTTGGACTTTTCCCGCATTGTCGGGTTGACTTGTATTGTATCATGTATTTGTATCGGTAATCTCGTTTTGGATTGTGATGTACATAACTGTTATGTTATCTCTTATAACATGTCCCCTGTTATGCTTGATATGTACTCCTATTATGACCAGTTATGTTTCTACTTATTCCTGTAATCAGATAATGATGTTTAATAAGCCATAAAAAGGATAACTTACACGGGGAATGAGAGAAAATGATGGATGCCGGTATGATGCCTTGCTTATAGTAGTAGAATACTAAAACTGACGATTCGTGTTAGGGGAATTGTAAGATCACCTAGAGGGGGGGTGAATAGGTGATGGCTAATCTAATGGTCACTTATGAACAAATAATGCGGAATTAAAACTAAGTTGACCAAATTAAACTTCTTTTAATTGAACACTTATGTATAACACAAGAGTGTTGCCGAATTCCCCTTGCGAGGCTCTGGACAAACTCCTCTAGATTCCCCTTGAATGGGTTGAGGTGCCGCGTTGGCTCTCTTGGTTGAATACTAGTGTTAACAAGCAATCCCACGCAAGTATATAACAATATAAGCACAAGGGTATATCAAGCATGTAAAGTAAAGACAATGTAAGTAATGCAAGATATAAAAGAGACTAAGTGAGAAAGAGAGCAAGAGTGAGCAATCGCAAACACAAGGGTATGTTTCGAGGTTCGAGCACACTTGCTCTACATCCCCGCCTTCGACACACGAAGGATTTCCACTATGCAAGATCCCAATGGATCTCTCCCCGGTGCCGCAACACCTACAAGCCCTCGGACTCCCAAGTCCCTTACACACCACAAGCCCACCGGCTCGTCGAGGCCGCACCTCAAGCTACAAGTCCTCACTAGGACCCAACAACACCAAGTCCTCACTAGGACCCGAAACAAACCGCGAACACAACCGTCCGCCTTCTCAAAGAACAAGAAATGATCTCTTGGTGATCTAAACACTTGATCACCAATTACAAACTCTCACTACAACTCTTCTATAGGATAGATATGACAATGGATGCTCAAGTGTAGTGTGAGAAATCAAGGAAAAGAACCATGGTGAAAAACTCAAGAAATCACTTTTATCACTCTTGATAAATTCTTCCTATTTGATTGGAAGTATTTGCTCTCAAATATGTGGAGAAAACTTTCTGAAAAGAATGGAAAAAACTGGACAAAAGCTCTCCTAAAATCTTGGCTCAAAACAATGACTAAACCCCCTTTTATAGAGGTCAGAAAAATCTGACCGTTGGGGTCTGTCAGAGCTGCCGGTCGACCGCCCGGTCGACCGGTAACGGTCAAAAATCTGACCGTTACAGCCTCCGGTCGACTGGCCCGGTCGACCGAGAAGAACAGAGAGCACTGCTCTCAGTTCCGGTCGACCGGCCCGGTCGACCGCACAAAACTGCCAGACGTGCACAGTTTTGTGCACGTCGGTCGACCGGCCCGGTCGACCGACCTCTGTGCAATGGGTTAACTTGGAGCACAGTTTTGAGGTCTAAAACGTTCGAATTTGGGAATAGGTATATAGGAAGAATTTGTATATATTGAAGTCTTCTTTCTAATGCAACTTAAATCAAATCAATATCAATTCGGAATTGAATGTTATCAATAAAATACTAAAAGGTATCAAATCAGAAACTGAAAACTGTTTTTCAGACTTCAACCCAATATTTGACATTCTTAACATTTAAATCAGAAGATGATTATTGAATATTAAATGTAGCTCTGAAAGTCATCTTTAAATGCAATATAAATCATGTTAATTGAATATAGGAATCAAAAGTTATGACTAGAAAACTAAAAGTGTGTCGAGCAGATCAGCAGGACGGACGAGAGTTCTAAAAGGTTTTGGTTAAAAACACATGTATATTTGAAACACCAAAAACTAAAACGGTATTTTTCTAAACCTAAAAATCTTTTATGAAAACACATAAATCAAGAGTGTGTGTGTGTGATATGAACTTGAGCAATCCGCCAACTATCTATCCTTTACATTTTAACTAAAACAAACAAAAATCTTATACCTAGACACAAGTCTTCATCTTCTTGAAGTCTTCCCTTGAAGTCTTCTCATCTTCTTGACTTGGTCCACATGCAATCCACCGAGCTCATCTCTAGATGCGGTCTTGATGCATAGGCTCGTGAATCGACCGGTGCTAGCTTCCAACTTGACATTTTATCCTTTGTTGAAGCTCCACACCTACTAAGATCTTGATAAGGAATCTGTCACTAATTAAACAAGATCATTAGCAAATATAACTACATGAGTTGATCATCATCAAAACTAGAGTGATAGGCCTTTGGGCCAACAATCTCCCCCTTTTTGATGATGACAAAACTCATGAAGTTATATATGCATGGATTAAAGTAAAGCTTCAAAGAAGCTCCCCCTTAACTCATGCATATCAAATAAGCAATAGATAAGGCAATGAGGCACGTGAATATGTATGCAAGTATGGAGATAGAACATGCAACAAGCATAAATCAAAATCTTTTTCTCCTATTTGCAATACAAATATATATATATGCATAAATACAAATCTTATACAACCTTAAGTAAGGAAGACAAATACTTCTCCCCCTTAAGTAAGGAAATCATGCATATATCACAAATACATCACAAATACTTCTCCCCTTTTTGTCAATCATCAACAAAGGGTTCAAAGTAAAAGCAAATCAAAACAAATTTTTCTCCCCCTTTTTGTCAAAAACAAAAGAATCAAGAAGGGGTAAATACAAATCAACCAATAAAGATTTATATGCGATATACATTCATGAAGAGGAAGACGTTAAGTTAGCTTCCCTACAATGTGCATTGCATGAAAGAGGGATGTGAAGCCCTAATTCACACAACACAACTATGTAATGCATAGAAGGAGATGTGAAGCTCCCCCTACACACGTATATCATGTAAAGAAGAGATGTTAAGCTCCTCAATTTATAATATACTCAACATGAATCTATATGTAAGAGAGATGTTAAGCTCTCCTTGCATATAGGAAATACAAAACAAAACATTTTAATTTTTTTTTTTATCAAAACAAAATTTTGAACTTTTCCCAATAAAACAAATTTTGAACCAATCATAATTTGTAATTTTGATACCAATAGAAAATAGCACTTGAAGATGTGTGATATCAAGTTATCGTTGCAAAATCTTTTAATGTTTCAAACATATTGATATCAATTGTAATCATATAACAAATTTGAAGTTGAAGCATATTGATACCAAATGAAAGATCTAAAATAAAATCTTTTATTTTTCATAAGCTTATGCATAGTTAATATAAGGTGTTAACTTAACTTAGCATAAACTTTTTGTGCTTTTAAGAATGTAAATCAATTGTAAAGCAAGCACATGAAAATCATATATATGTATGTGAATAGATAAGACCAATTTGAAAATTAGGGCATACATATATAGGAACCAAAATGTGAGTAATATACCAATTGTAAAATTAACATTGTAAGTCATGTATATACTCATAACCAAAAATTGGTAGGTTTTAAAAATAGTTATGTCTAAGCACTACCAAATTTGAAGAATAAATAACTAGTTATAAATAATTTTTGAAAAACTAGTTAAAGATCCTTCACAAGCATGAAATCATATGTTATTCATGAATTATACTAAATACATACAAGTTTAAGCACTCATAGTCCATAAAGCTCAAAAATTATCTTTTATCATAAAAGATGAGTGTTCAAAGGTTATGTAAATGGTATTTTCATGAAAATAGAAAGTGAAGCATGAATCTCATGAAAATCTTATTTTTCATCTTAAAACAAATCATATATTTTTCATAAAGCAATACTAAATACACAAAGATTTAATCACTCATGGTCTATAAAGCTCAAAATATTTTGTATCATAAAGATGAGTGTTCAAAAGATCATGTAAATAGTATTTTTATGAAAGTAGTCATTCAAGCTCAAAAAGATCATAAATCACATTTTGTTTTACACATGTTTTAATCTTTAATACAAATCAAAAACATGAAAAATCATCAATTTTTTTATTATTTATTTAAAATACTAATCTTCATGGTATATGTATGATTTATCCAATTCTAACAATATGCATACATATCCCAAATATGAAAAGAGTCCAATATATATTGCATGAAGGCAAATGACTCAAGGGTATACATGTATATTTATTAGATTTGAATTAAACACACATATACATGAAGTAAGATCAAAGATAGGCATAACAGGTATAAATGACGGAATCATCAAAACTAGCCTATACACATGCATATAGTGAATACAAATGAGCATGAAGTTCAAATATATATAAGTCAATTGTAGTTCACTATTCATATATGTATAAATATAAGTTTTGACACATTCTACATTTAAGCATGTAAATGCCACAAGAAGCACCAAAAAAAAATATGAACATGCTATATGATACATGAAATTAAAAGGCATGTACATAAATGAAATAGGAGTTTAGAAATTGTTACCAACTTCAAAGCTCCTAGCATGGTGGTTGACCCACCAAAATTCCTTGATAGCGGTGCTCCAAGTATGTGTCATTTTAGTTCAATTGCACCCACCATCAAGGCACCAAATCTCTCACGTTTTGTGAGAGCCCTCACCTACATCAAAATCAAAGGGTGGGGGTTTTGGTACCCATATTTTCTTGGGTCCTTTGAGGTTAGTCTTGTTGTAAGGCACCCAAAAATTCTTATTCTTGGCAAAATTGAAATGACCTAATCTATCATAACAATATTTTCTTAAATGACTTTTGCGGTCACAATGTGTACAAACGTACACCTTAGTATGCTTATGTGTAGGAGTGTGATCATGTTGTGCAACATAAGCATGAGCATGATGATGTGCATGAGAGGAAGGAGTTTGTTTCTTTGAAAACAAGGACTCCAATTTAGAATGATTGAATGCACAAGAGTTCAAGGTTGAACTCAAATTATTCATTTATTTTTCAAATCTTTAATCTCATTAGTGGTGGCATGTAAAGCATGATGAGATATATGATCATTTTTCTTTTTCTTTTGTGAAACAAATTCTTTTTCTTTTTCAACAAATTTTCTTTTCAAAGTAATATTTTCTTGAAAAATAACTTCCTTTTGAGTTTCCACCAAAGCAATTTTATTTTTCAAAAACATATTCCCTTCACATAAATCATTTAATTTAGACATAAGGGAAACATTCTCATTTTTCAAAATATTGTTTTCTTTTTCAATACATGCTATTTTAGTTTTAAAAGAAACATTCTCTCTTAGCATGCAATCAAAATTCTTTTTCAAATCATTATTCTCTTTTTCTAAGCATGCAATGTTAGATTTAAAAGAATCTTGTTCTATATGCATGCAATCAATTTTCTTTTTCAAATTTTTATTTTCTTTCTTAATCATGTCATATTTCTCAAGAATTGTTTGGCAAAATGAAGTGAGCTCATCATATGACATGTCCTCATCATCGGATTCGGAGTTTACCTCAAGGGGGTTATCCCCTTGGACCATATAGCATACGTTAGAGATGTCGCTTCCAACGTCCGAATCGCTCCCCGCATAGTATAGATCTTTCTCGCCAAGGGAGATGAGGGTGTTCCATACTACAAAAGCCGATTCAATGTTAGAAACCCTAGATAAATAGTCATCATTTAGGGTACATTTAAGAGCATGAAGGGCTTTAGCATTAGCCTCAATATTCTTACCATCTATACAATATGCATTATTAGTAGTGGCAAGATAGACATGAATTCCTAAGGCCTTGAGGTACAATGACATCTTAACCTTCCAAATGTTGATGTTAAGGATGTCAAAGGTGGGTGGTGACATGAAGTCCATGGTGTGTGTACAAATCTTGTGATTAGCCTAAAAATGAGGATCTTTTACTCTAGGTTGTTAGACCCAAATCAGAGTACCAAGCTCTGATACCAATTGTAAGATCACCTAGAGGGGGGGTGAATAGGTGATGGCTAATCTAATGGTCACTTATGAACAAATAATGCGGAATTAAAACTAAGTTGACCAAATTAAACTTCTTTTAATTGAACACTTATGTATAACACAAGAGTGTTGCCGAATTCCCCTTGCGAGGCTCTGGACAAACTCCTCTAGATTCCCCTTGAATGGGTTGAGGTGCCGCGTTGGCTCTCTTGGTTGAATACTAGTGTTAACAAGCAATCCCACGCAAGTATATAACAATATAAGCACAAGGGTATATCAAGCATGTAAAGTAAAGACAATGTAAGTAATGCAAGATATAAAAGAGACTAAGTGAGAAAGAGAGCAAGAGTGAGCAATCGCAAACACAAGGGTATGTTTCGAGGTTCGAGCACACTTGCTCTACATCCCCGCCTTCGACACACGAAGGATTTCCACTATGCAAGATCCCAATGGATCTCTCCCCGGTGCCGCAACACCTACAAGCCCTCGGACTCCCAAGTCCCTTACACACCACAAGCCCACCGGCTCGTCGAGGCCGCACCTCAAGCTACAAGTCCTCACTAGGACCCAACAACACCAAGTCCTCACTAGGACCCGAAACAAACCGCGAACACAACCGTCCGCCTTCTCAAAGAACAAGAAATGATCTCTTGGTGATCTAAACACTTGATCACCAATTACAAACTCTCACTACAACTCTCCTATAAGATAGATATGACAATGGATGCTCAAGTGTAGTGTGAGAAATCAAGGAAAAGAACCATGGTGAAAAACTCAAGAAATCACTTTTATCACTCTTGATAAATTCTTCCTATTTGATTGGAAGTATTTGCTCTCAAATATGTGGAGAAAACTTTCTGAAAAGAATGGAAAAAACTGGACAAAAGCTCTCCTAAAATCTTGGCTCAAAACAATGACAAAACCCCCTTTTATAGAGGTCAGAAAAATCTGACCGTTGGGGTCTGTCAGAGCTGCCGGTCGACCGCCCGGTCGACCGGTAACGGTCAAAAATCTGACCGTTACAGCCTCCGGTCGACTGGCCCGGTCGACCGAGAAGAACAGAGAGCACTGCTCTCAGTTCCGGTCGACCGGCCCGGTCGACCGCACAAAACTGCCAGACGTGCACAGTTTTGTGCACGTCGGTCGACCGGCCCGGTCGACCGACCTCTGTGCAATGGGTTAACTTGGAGCACAGTTTTGAGGTCTAAAACGTTCGAATTTGGGAATAGGTATATAGGAAGAATTTGTAGATATTGAAGTCTTCTTTCTAATGCAACTTAAATCAAATCAATATCAATTCGGAATTGAATGTTATCAATAAAATACTAAAAGGTATCAAATCAGAAACTGAAAACTGTTTTTCAGACTTCAACCCAATATTTGACATTCTTAACATTTAAATCAGAAGATGATTATTGAATATTAAATGTAGCTCTGAAAGTCATCTTTAAAATGCAATATAAATCATGTTAATTGAATATAGGAATCAAAAGTTATGACTAGAAAACTAAAAGTGTGTCGAGCAGATCAGCAGGACGGACGAGAGTTCTAAAAAGGTTTTGGTTAAAAACACATGTATATTTGAAACACCAAAAACTAAAACGGTATTTTTCTAAAACTAAAAATCTTTTATGAAAACACATAAATCAAGAGTGTGTGTGTGTGATATGAACTTGAGCAATCCGCCAACTATCTATCCTTTACATTTTAACTAAAACAAACAAAAATCTTATACCTAGACACAAGTCTTCATCTTCTTGAAGTCTTCCCTTGAAGTCTTCTCATCTTCTTGACTTGGTCCACATGCAATCCACCGAGCTCATCTCTAGATGCGGTCTTGATGCATAGGCTCGTGAATCGACCGGTGCTAGCTTCCAACTTGACATTTTATCCTTTGTTGAAGCTCCACACCTACTAAGATCTTGATAAGGAATCTGTCACTAATTAAACAAGATCATTAGCAAATATAACTACATGAGTTGATCATCATCAAAACTAGAGTGATAGGCCTTTGGGCCAACAGGAATTTCAGGCCCCCAGAAGATGCGTGTTAGGGGAATTTCAGGCCCCCAAATGGCTGTCCCGGGCGGACGGGAACTACTATAAGTATGTGCTATCAGTTCTTCATCTGCTTCTAATAACCAACCTCGACTTACTTATATATGGATGTATGTGTTGAGATGTACACCAGGATACATACCTATATATATGGGTCGGACAAGTAATAATAATAAAATGCCAAGATAATAACTTGTTATATTGCTTTACAACTTGGTTATACTACTTGTCTCGCCACAATTGCTTTCATCAGGTTTTATATCGGATTTCTGATTTATGAGCATTACTATATTATACCTGCTTACATCCTTCTTTACCACTTGTGTTCTATTCCACCAGTCTCTTGCTCTTATGTTATCTTGCCATGAATATTCTATACCTTATATCACTTGTTATATCTCTACTTGCTCCCATATGCTTGTGCCTACGACATAGTTCCCAATGCATGTTCATGTTTCGGATTTATCGATTCACATGTACTTATCCATGTATGCCACTTGACATTTGTATCACCACTAGCTGGGGAGTTCTGACTTCCCTGGATCCTCATGTCCAGGTCTCGAAGGTTGAACTGACGTGGATCTTCTTACTGTGGACCCAGCTTACTTTGTGGAGCAGGCAGACCAGCTGCAGCTCCAGTCCTTTCCTTGCTCCCCCGGGTTGGCTCGCGGCATCTCCTGCAACTCATGAGCGCCCTTTTGTACTGTTCATACTTGTACATCTCTTTGTATTCTCGCATTTGCGCCTATCGGTGATATAATATTCTTGTAATATTTATCACATCTGGTGATAGCTTTGTAATTGTACTCATATGTTGAAATGTATAATGCACCACGTGCTTTCGTACTCTGATTCTTTTTTGTACTGATGCTTAGCATATATACGTGAGGTTCTTTCTGACCTGCGTATATACGTTGAAGTAACGTCTCTGTACCCGAGGGATCGAGGTGTTACAGGATGGTATCAGAGCCTAGGTTCTCGCATCCTTAGTACATCCAGATGGCGAATTAATGGTAAAGAAATTTGCAACTGGAATACAAGAGTCCTGGTTATACAATCCAACTACAAGTGCAGAGTTATCTATCTCTTCCTTCTGATCCATTTCTTGAATCTTTAAGACCTTCAATCTTTTACCTTCCAGCTTCTTCCTGTTACCCCTTCAACCAACTCAGATATGGAAAGATGGGGAATACGTAATGGTGCTGGTACTTCGCAAGATGGATCCAACAGAGACAATGATAGCCTGATGAGGATACTTCAAGTGATGATGCAGAGTCAACAACAGTAGACAGAGCTTCTATGTCAAGGACTATTAGTTGCACCCCAAGAACAGAGGCCAGGCAACGTGTCGGATTTCAGGAGATTACAACCGGCGATCTTTCCAGGCATAGAGAAGCCCCTAGATGCAGAACAGTGGCTGATAGACATAACAGATCTTTTGAAGGTGGCCTGAGTCCCTGATGAGAACCAAGTGGAAGTGGCAAGATTCAATTGAAGGATGTGGCCCGAACATGGTGGTTGGCGGAAGAAGTGACGTTGGAGAAACCCATCACATGGGACCAATTTTCAAAAGGTTTCTACGAGAGATTCTTCCCTGCAACAGCTCAAAGAGACATGGAAGAACAATTTATCCGTTTACAATAGCAAAACCCGTCAGTGGATGAATATGCTGCCGAATTCTTGAGGCTTAGCAGATTTGCTCCCTACATGGTGGCAGACGAAGAAAAGCCGGGCTAGCAGATTTCAGCAAGGGCTGAAGATGGACGTCCAGATGTATCTTATTCCTCAACAGCTGAAGACGTACTCCCAGGTTCTCTCCATTGCCCGTGAAGTAGAACGAGGACCGGAAAAGAAGAGTGAGAACCAGGTGCAGAACAAGTCAGTAAGAGACCCTTTCAGTTGATGAACGAAGAAGACGCAGGCAGGACCTTCAATGGCCCGATAGTCAAGCGACCATTCCAACTTTCTCTTCCTCAGATCATATGCAATTTCTGCCACAAGCCTGAACATTATAGGAAAGACTGTCGGATGGCTAACGAACTATGCTTAGCATGTGGGACCGGGAGTCATGCAATAAGAGATTGCCCGTTCAGAAGGGTAGGAAATACAGCACCAGTTCGACCAGTACTTGTAGCTCCACCATTGAGAAGGAACCCAGAACCCGTAGACCGAAGAGCTCCATTCCCTCCCCAGCAGTATGATCAGCCACAGAGAGGACCTAGAACTAGAGTAGATCATAGTGAAGGCCAAGTCTACAACATGTCAGCAGAGGCATCAGGCCAAGTAACAATAGAATATGAGCCCAGTATCCAGAACAGGAATCTCGAGGATGTCACTGTAACCGCTACCCTGATCCTTTGTATTTTGAGTTGGTAATCTTTCGTAAATATTTCACTTTATCATTCTCTCATTGTCGACCCTGGTCTCTCCTGTGTTCATCTTCCCCTTATCGAAATTGCGAGGACGAAATTTTTGTAAGGTGGGTGGAATGTAACACCCCGCTCTCGGAATACGTACTTAGTTACGTATTCAGATTTTTCAATCATATTTTTTTATTATTTATTTATTTATTTACTTCCTTTATTTGTTTTGTATTATGAATATGATCTTTTAGTTTGGATCTAAATTCGTGGACTCGGAGTCAGCCCTAATCTGAACCGGGGACCCGATCCTAATTTATTACTCGATTTGGCCTTTCTGCTATTTAGATTTGACCGATTTCAGTTTCAAACATCATTTTTCAATATTTTATATTTTTCATGATTTTTTAAAATTTTTCAGAATTAAATTGAAAATCTTCAAAGCTGGTGTTGACCAGTACCACTGACCGATTCTCGAATTTTTAATTTACAAATGGAGTTGAATTTCAAGAAATGACTTTCCCATAACTTCTTAAAATCACATTTTCTATCTAAATACTTTTTCTGAGATTTTCTGAATTTATCAAAATTCCACTGGATTTAGTGTCGGCCAGTATCACTGGTTGATTCCAGGAATTTTAGTTTACAATTGGAATCAAATTTCTAAATTCTGCTTTCATATTACTTCTTAAAATTATATTTTCTCCTTTCAAGTATTTTCTGAGATTTTTCAGATTTTATCAAAAATCCGGCCAACCCGGTGTCGACGATAGGTTTTAGGATTTTTATATTGAAAATGAGATTGAATCTCTAAAAATCGACCTTGACTCAAATTCAATCGCAACAATCTTTATTTTAATTTGAACTCGATTGAACTATTCTTGCACTGCATGTACTCCAAGTTCATCTGTGTTTTGCATGATAATCATCTGTGTTTTACGTGAGAGAGGGGTAGTATCGCTGAGGGGCACATCTGTCTTGGCTGACCGCACGAGGTCGGCGATATGCCTTTTAGCGCAACGATCACACGTCTTCCCCGAGACCGGTAACATTGTTCATATATTTATTTTATCAAATTGTTTGTTATTTTAATTTTTGGATGGAAAAATTCCCAGAATCTAAAAGGCATAGTATATTTTTCATACAGAACAATCTTCTCACTTAGGTTTCCTTCATTTAAACAAACCAATTATGAGCTAAAGCCTAGAAACCACAGTGCTAACTGTAACACACAGCAAGTCTTGACATAATATAGTTACTATATCAGTATATTGTCATTGTTTAGATGTGGCACATCCATTGTATACAGGATTTTGTGGATTTGAGGGATTAGTCTGGGATCCATCCCATGTCATCTGGTTATGATTCTGCTCTAAAACAATCGCTCAGAGCAAAGATACATTTAATCAAAACATTGGACAATCCAAATCCCACTTTGATTGGTTTGGATTAAGAATAAAATGAACCTGCCATAGAAACACCTAAAACATCACATGAACAACTGAAAAGTCATCATTTTGTTAACAAATAAGACACGCAGAACGTTAACTGCTGTTAATTTTTGTTCATCAGAATTGCATGGTGGTGACATTGGCCAAGTGAAGTGTGAACTTAGGATCATTGTTTTTTTTCAGAAAAAATGGGAGATTACTTAATAAGACATTTCTCTAGTCACACAAATATTATTTACTGCACATATTATTTTCTGACATGCAACAAAGGTTTGCACAGGGGTTATTTCTCTTCCATTAACATATAGAGAGATTAATTCATGTAGTAAGAAACTGAATTTAAAGCCGTAAAGAAACTAGGTTTGTGCATTTAGGCCTATCTCTAATGTATACCCGTCTACAGAATAAAATTAGTCCTGATAAACTCCCCCAATCTCAATTGTTGTACATTGACTGCCTACCATCAACACTACACCATTTTTCATCAAGTCTCTGTTATATTGGTTCACTCCTATGATTATACTCAAGCATACACTGAAGATATAGAAACACTGGTGGCATCTAGGCTTGCATCAAAACTCCAGGAACAAGAACACACCAACTGTGCTGGATAGCAACAATCTTCATATTCCCTGGCTTATATACTTGTCAACAATCCTAACCATAACCTCAGTTGTATTATATTACAATTAAGGCATGAACTTGTGCCTAAAAAAAAAAGGTCAGTTTGTTATAGACCAAACAAACACCACTTGATGTACATTTTCTTTTGCAGATCCCAACGAAATTTGTACATTGCTAATAATTGTACCTTTTTCTTAATTCTCAAAAGAAAAATACTAAGTATTTGTAAAGATTGAAGTATTGAACACCTAATATCATAGTGATAAGTAAATTAACATTTAAATGTCAATAAATATTAAAATGAACGTCGCACAAAAGGCTACAAACATCACATTCAAAAGAAACAAATAGCTATAGCTTACAGGTTAAGATTTATCAAAAAAATCGAACAAATAACGAGATAATAATTATAAGAACAGAGAAGGATAATGCTCGATACAATAATTAACTATTACCTTCTGTCATTATCAGAATTATGACTAGGCTGAATTATTAATTTCTTTTTAGATCTCTTTCTAATATTACTTGGCGAGTACATATCTGATAATTTTGCATGTGGCACTACCTAATTTCTGATCATCAACATTCCTCTTTCTGTGAATGGAGTGTTTTATCCCCTTTCTGTATCTCTTCTCTCTCTTCTCTTATAGGGAGGCCTATGTACATATCGTATGTACTAACTGTCAAATCATTTACCTACGCATAAGCCTTTTCGAGGTTGTTTAGAGTTGCTGTCAACATGGACATACATAGAACTCTGATCTTGATGTGATAAATCATTAAATCCCCAAAGATGGTGTAATACTGGTTTTGCTGTCAACATATTCTACTAGGGCTTATCATGCTAACTTATAAGAACGTTTGCTTTAGTAGTATTAACTAGCTTTACCTACTGGAACTTCTGTATGAGTATAGTACTGGATTCGATTAATTTCTTGATTATGGCATACACCAATAATTTGATAGCAAATAATTTGAACTCAACCTGACAACTTCCTGTTATATATTTTCTCACAAGGGCAAGGTACCTCATTAATCCCAGTTTGCACCTCAGTTTTTTTTTAAAGATATTTTAAATCTCTATTTTTCTAAACATTATCTGCAGTACGTTTGAAAGAAGATGGATATCAGAATGTGGTACATTGCACTGGAGTCACATTCAGCTCTACTAAATGGTCTATGTTATTTGATTATTTACATATGAATAATAATTAACTCTTACTATTACTGTATTTAGTGAGTAATCTCTAGACTCATTTTGCTATTTCTTTTGTAGATTTCAATACAAAATCAATTAAGTGTTATTTTAGTTACATATCTTACCATAAACCATGTTTATTAAATTACAAATATTTTCATATTTATTCTGTAATTATGGAGGTTAAGAATTTGTTCTAATCTTACTGCTCAAAATTAAATTTTATATCTAATTTTGTTGATGATGTGCTTTAACAAGACTACGATGGACAAACTGGCTATTAAACTATACTTGAGAAACAGCAAAGAAAATTTTTTAATTGCAGACTTTAAGCATTTTAATTGCAGATTGATAATTATTTGATTTATTAAATATTTTCAAATAGAGTTCAATTTTCAATGCTTGTTTAAATCTCACTAACAAATATTTGAATTCATTTGTTGTTTGTTAATTCGGTTTCTCTAATCCAAATGGAATGAGCAGCAACAACAAATGTGTGGCATATTCGTGAGAACAGGAAGCACTTGTGCTCGTATGGTCAGTTTATCTTACTCATTAATTTAATTCTTACATTTGAAAATTACATGTATAACGTGACATAAAGAATTTATAAATGATGATACGCTCATAGGATGAAAAATTCAATTTGAGATTAAGGATATGAAATGGTAAGGCAAGTTCGAAAGGTAGGTTATATAGCTAGCCACCAACATGCAGCCATCCTTATGATCAAATTGTGGTATTATATCTTTATGCATCATCAATTTACAAAGGTAATAAGATATTAGTTTTATATATGCTAGAACTTTCATTATCATTCTTTATTGATAATATCATTGAGAATGAAAACTAAATTGCAAATTTGTTTCTGATGGTATCACAAATGTTATTGTTTTTTATGTATTCGATAACACATTTGTTACTTACTCTATATCTTGTTCATTTTGCAATGATAATGATATTTGAATCTATATTTGAATATTATTTCATGATCAAATATTGTATGTCTCTCAAATTGGGGGGAAGCTTTTCATAAGATGGGTAGTTATGTCTGAATCAAAATATGAAATATATGGAAATGTTTTAAGTCATATATATGAATGACACTGGACCTTATAAAGTCCACTTTGATAAAGGGTCTATCTAGGAGAATAATCCTAAAAACATCGAGGGGGATGGGGTTAAGCCCATAGTAGAGATCACCGACAGCGGGAATCCAACCTTCTTGATTGCTGAGTTGGTCTCATGAAAGAGGTTCAATGTGATAGAAACAAGCTGGACTGGTGATTCTCATATGGAGTACTGACCTTGGAGATTACACTCCTACTTGTAGCACTAAATGCATTAATGATCTGCACTATTATAGCTACTACCCCATTCCTATGATGACAGTGCTCATATTGTGATCGGTTACGTTGAGCTTATGCTCTTAACAAGTCCAACGTATGTAATGTGGGAGGTATCATTCCGATCACATATACCTTTTGAGGACTCACCTACGTGAGAGGAACCTTGAAGGCCGCGGTTAGGGCGGAGGGCTGACCCCTAAAAACTCTCATGAGTCGGTTGTGAGTATGGCCATAGCGCTCCACCCCACGACCCAATATTCTAAGCATTCTATGTGTGCTTTTGTCGATTCTTGGTAAAGGGGCCTAATTTAAGGCCTAATCTATTATGTCACTCAAGATGTGACAAAATGTCATTAAGTTTAGATTCAAAATCGGAAGCTACCTGCACTGATTGCATAGGATAAAATGCCCAGATATTCTTACATCTCCTATATTTTATTTGAAATTTAAATCTTTTGGATGGGACTGTTGGATATTTTATTAAAATATAAAAAAGATTAAAATTCTTAAATAAATTACTTGACTTGGTCTCTAACCACTACTCCACTAATGGTGTTATTATCATAGAAAGTGGGGTTAGTTATCATATTAGTGGGGTTAGTTATTAAGAGTTAGGGGCTAAGCTTCACTATATATATATACCAACATCATGAAAGTAGAAGTAAGAGAATTAAAAAATAGAAAAAGGATTCCTCTCTCTTCCCTCTTTCTCATATCAAATTTCATCTTCCACCTTTAATCTGGGCATTGCTTACAGTTCGAGGTCACCTCCCCTTTCGTAGTCGTGCACGCAAGGGACACCGACAGAGAGGGGGAGTATCGCTAAGGAGCACATCTGTCTTGCCTGACCGCACGAGGTCGACAATATGCCTTTTAGCGTAGTGATCACACGTTGATGCGGACATCCAAAGAGCTTCACTGTTCAAGTTGTTTCAGTCGATTGGAGTCTGTATTTTTTATTTATTTAAGTCGATGTTGTTTTCTTTGATTTAGCTTTGTATTTCTCTTTTTAGTCCCATATCGACTACGTGGAGAAAGTCCTCGACTCTGTAAGCCTATATTAAGGCATGATTCTAATAAAATTGTAATGAAGATCTGTTTTAATGAAAATTTGTATTTTTTGTTATGAAAATATCAACCGGACATTGAGTGTGAAACTCCTTTTCAAAATACGATTTAGTGTGAAGTTTTATCCTAATTATCTCTTCCTTATCTCAAATCCCAATCCAAATCTTATCTCTAATCCCAACATCTCACTTCAGCCAAATATCCAAATCAATCCGCAAAAAAAAAAAGCCAAGCCATCCCTATCTTTCATCCCCGTGGACCCCACGAGGCCCCCACCCCCAACATTCCTTCTTCTCTCTCCTTTTTTCCCCTGCAAACCGAGAACAACCAAAGCCAAATTCAAACTTGTGAAACCCAACAGGGCCTTAACTTCCCTTTTCCATGTGACCTCACCGCACGTGCCACCCTCACCCTCATCCTCTACCTATTCTTGAGTTTTTTTCTCTGCATACGAAACCTGTAACCCAAACGAAATCAAAAAAAGAAAACTCATTCAATCTCTATGCATGCGTCCTGGTCATCAGAGCATCACCGCCAACATCCCCACGCCTTCAACGTCAACGACGAGTACATCTCCTTCGTCATCAAAGCTCGGATTCCTCAACCGCCACCAACACTTCTCTCTGGTTGTGCCTCCTTAGCCCACCTCTCTCCTCGATAGCAGCCAGCGAAGCGATCCCCAACACCTCCGCTCATCAATGTTGTTCGGACATTTTCACAGTTCCTACAACAACAACAGTTAGGTTCAGTAATTCAACTAAAGTATCAGCAACATCCAAGTTCAGTGGTGAAATCAGAAGCATAGAGACAAGCACAAGTCAGTTTACCTGAGAACCTCTGTAGGTAATTTTCTTCTTTCAATAGTCACATTATCAATTGGAATTATGTCACAAATATATCTCTACTGTTTTATCATCTTGATATGTTGTCCACTAAATATTGTGAGCTTATGTGTTACTTTGCTTCGTGCTTGTTAATCTACTGATTTTGACATTGTGTTTAGGACAGTTCATATATATGAGTATTGCAATTGAAATCTTGAGATGATTATCTAAATTACGCATGCAAATTATTGTTAAAACCCATCTTGCCATATTATTAGTTTTATATAATTTTCTATCGAAGATCAATATTTTGGTGAGACGTTGCAGAATTTGGATTTATCACTGATATACCACACCATAAGATCCCCGTTTCACATCAGTTTAGTATCAGAGCCAGGTTTAGGTAGGAAAACTTCTACATCATACGGTTATTAGGAATTTCATATTTTTCTTTGCATAAAATAGTTTTAAAAATAAAAAAAATTTTGCATCTAATAACTCTCATCCCACCCCTATGAATTCCCAGCTTGCCACGACACTTGCCACCATAAGCGCTCAACTTGATAACCTGGTCAAACCACGGAGTCCTATAATCAAACCCTAGATAGGATCATCACTAAAGTCGAGAAGAAGTCTGATAACACCAATTCTTCAGTGAATCCATACACCTCAAATGAACTAATTCAAATCGTCGTTACCAACAACAGATTAAAGAAAGGTATTCCGGTGATTAGACTCGACCCTAAAAGAATCAAGCTTGAAAATCCTACTCTCCCAGTAGCCACGCCTGTGATAAAAGAGTCTAGCGACAGAGATTATTCCAAGTTTAGTCCAACGATTAAGTGTTACAAGTGTCAAGGTTATGGGCATGTTGCTGCAAACTGCCCAACTCCAGTAAAGTCCCTCAAGTTAGGGAACCGCCTATAATAAATTCAGAGCCCCTTCCTCCCTTACTACCGACACCACATTCTTCACTTTCTTTACTGTCGACTCCAACTGTCATTGTCTGATCTGATCGTAAACATCTTCCTCCTTTATTGCTGACACCTGCCCGTATGATCACGGAGCTTATCGATGTCCTATCTGAAGAACCTATTTGCCATGTGGAAGAATCAGAAGATTCAAATCTTGATGAAAAGATTACGGGTGATAACCTTGAGGAGTCCAATACTTTGAGTCCTCTTGAAGTTGTTTCAAATATTACAGAGTTTACTGATATCTCTTCTAAAGATAGTGCTCTAAATCTCTCCGAAGTCAACCCTATCGTCAAGAAATCTATCGCTGTCTTTTCTGAAGACCTCCCAGATAAGCTATTACTGACACGTGATATCCAACATGCCATTGAGTTAATAACAGGACTTAATCTTCCCTACTTGCCACACTCTAAGTTGGATCCTATCAAACAAATCGAACTTAAAGGGCAAGCTGATGAGTTGTCACTAGAGGTCAATCAATCGTGCCTTGTCCCAATAAACATCCACTTTTATGGGGACAAATTTTGAAACTATATAGTGGCAAACGATGTTGGTCAGATCAGGGATATTTTCATTTATGGTCGATCTGCATTCAAAGACTTAAGGGATGTCGTTATGGGAGAACCTCACAGTCTGCAGAGTATCAACTTTTTCTCCCTTACGGCTAAACAAAAAGGTGTTTTTACTCAGACTTTACCTGTTAAAATATCTTTTGTTATCATTAACAAAGTAATAGGTAAACTACCACATACATTTATGCCAACACAGCAGTGAAATGTGATAAAAATTTAAATGATTAAATTATCTGGTGTATTCTAATGATATCTGATTGTTTAAAATGAATATTACCTATTGAGTGGTGAGTTGCAGTAGGTAGACCCAATTGTGTTGAAGCGTTACGGGAGCTTTCTACACCAAACTCGATGGAGTCGAGTTTTCTCCCACCTAGGGAGAATGATGCGAACATCCAAAGAGCTTCACTATTCGAGTAATTTCAGTCGATTGGAGTCTGTATTTTTTATTTATTTGAGTCAATGTTGTTTTCTTTGATTTAACTTTGTATTTCTCTTTTTAGTCCCATATCGACTACGTGGAGAAAGTTCTCAACTCTGTAAGCCTATATTAAGGCATGATTCTAATAAAATTGTAATGAAGATTTATTTTAATGAAAATTTATATTTTCTGTTATGAAAATATCAACCGGAGATCGAGTGTGAAACTCCTTCAAACTACGATTTAGTGTGAAGCTTTATCCTAATTATCTCTTCATTATCTTAAATCCCAATCCAAATCCTATCTCTAATCCCAACATCTCACTTCAGCCAAATATCCACATTAATCTGCACAAAAAAAAAAAGCCAAGCCATCCCTCTCTTTTATCCCCATGGATCCCACGAGGCCCCCACCCCCAACATTCCTTCTTCTCTCTCCTTTTTTCCCCCGCAAACAGAGAACAACCAAAGCCAAATTCAAAATTCTGAAACCCAACAGGGCCTTAACTTCCCTTTCCCATGTGACCTCACCCCACGTGCCACCCTCACCCTCATCCTCTACCTATACTTGAGTTTTTTTTTTCTCTGCATACGAATCCTGTAACCCAAGCGAAATCAAAAAAAGAAACTTCATCCAATCTCTATGCCCGCGTCCTGGTCATCAGAGCATCACTGCCAACATCCCCGCCTCTTCAACGTCAACGACGAGTAAATCTCCTTCGTCCTCGAAGCTAGGATTCCTCAACCGCCACCAACACTTATCTCTGGTTGCGCCTCCTTAGCCCACCTCTCTCCTCGATAACAACCGGCGAAGCGATCCCGAGCTCCTCCGCTCATTAATGTTGTTCGGACATTCCTACAACAACAACAATTAGGTTCAGTAATTCAACTACAGTATCAGCAACATCCAAGTTCAGTGATGAAATCATAAGCATAGAGATAAGCACAAGTCAGTTTACCTGAGAACCTCAGTAGGTAATTTTCTTCTTATTGGCCCATAGGCCTTCCACTCTAGTTTTGATGATGATTAACTCATGTAGTTATGTTTACTAATAATCTTGTGATGTTTAGTTTCAGATCTCTAACCAAGATATTAGTAGGTGATTAGCTTCAACAAAGGAGTTTTGAAGCGTTCACATGGTGATTCAAGAGCCCGAGCATCAAAGATCATATATAGCACTCGTTGGAGTCAAGTTCGGTGGATCACGGCTTGGATCGAGTCAGCTTGGAGACAGTGCTCTACAAGAAGACCTCGGTACATAGTTTAGTTTTTGTTTAGATCCATTTGTAAAGATTAGATAGTGTGGTATGTCAAGTTCACAACACACACACTTGTTTAAGTTTTCATGTTTTGGTTTTCGGTTTTTAGTTTAACCGATCTTGGTTTTCATGAATAGATAGTATCAAAATAAGTTTACATTGTTTAAATGTATAGTAGATATGTTCTATATACATGTATGCTTCATATCATAGACAAACTTATTTTGATATGCCTATTCATGTGTTTGGAGTTTTGTGTTTAACAAAACATATTTTCGGATTTTATATCAAAAACAATGATATATATATATATATCTTTTATGCATATTGGATTATATCCATATACAACATGCTTCAAGTTATTTAAATATCATGTTTTTGTATTTGGATGAGTTTTGGACAAAACGAATTTTCATTTCAAAAATCCTACTTTTGGAAAATACAGATTTTGATTTTCGGCAAAATTTTCATAACACGAAAAGAGTTCAAAATGTTTGTAACTTGTTTTGATTTTTACTCAAACAAGTTTATATATCAAAGATAATACAAGAACTTATTTTTGTGAATTTTTAGAGATTTTATGGGATTTTATTTAAGATAAAAAGTCAACATTTCAATCCCTATATTAGTCCTGTCCTAGCTTCTGCCCGTCGACCGGGTCGGTCGACCGAGCTAGGAATCGGTCGACCGATTCAGTCGACCGACGTGCACA
Source organism: Agave tequilana (assembly GCA_038442645.1). Classification (NCBI taxonomy): domain Eukaryota; kingdom Viridiplantae; phylum Streptophyta; class Magnoliopsida; order Asparagales; family Asparagaceae; genus Agave; species Agave tequilana. The sequence goes on from JAVJIF010033392.1 coordinate 80,206, forward strand.
GCCGTGCACGCCAGCTCTGGCTGGAGGGCCGGTCGACCGGGTTGGTCGACTGCCAGAGAGCTTCTGCTCTCTGGAAAGCCCTAGTCGACCGGGTCGGTCCACCGGCAGAGAGCTCTGCTCTCTGTTCCAGGCTGCGGTCGATCGGGCCGGTCGACCGAGACTCCAACGGTCGGATTTTTGACCGTTGGCGATCGACCGGGCCGTTCGACCGACAGCCGTCTGGGCTGAAAAATTGCCCCAACGGCTAGTTTTTGTTAGGGGCTATTTATACCCCATTTGAAGTGGGTTTTGGTTAAGAATTTTAGAGCAAAAATTTACATCTTCCAACAAGTTTTTAAAAGAGTTTTTAGTGCTTAAAGATTTGATCTTTATCTTATTTTTAAAAGGGTTGGAAAATCATTTTGAAAAGAAAATTCTTTGGGAATTAGTTTGATTTTCATTTTCAATTCTATCTAGAGTTTTTTCCCAGAGTTTTTCTTTGAGTTTTTTATTTTCAAACTCTTTGTTTTTCACACTTGAGCCATATCATTCTATCCTATCTATTAGGATCTTTATTTTTGTGGGAAAAGAATTGGTTGTGGTCTTTTGATCACCAAGTTTTAAACCCTCCTACTTTGTGTTATCCCTCTTGGGTAGAGGTTGATTTTGGAGTGGTGGTTGGCTCCCTCTAGTGACAGGTGGAAATTGTTGTTTGGCTCCCTCTAGTGAGAGGTGGAGTTTGTGTTGGAATCCCTCAAGTGTGAGGTGATTATTTTATGATGGCTAAGTGCCTAACCCTCAAAGTGTAGAGGTGTTTGTTGTGGATTGTGCCTTGCCTCCAGTGAGAGGTTGTATTCGGTTGAGAGAGGAGTTGTGTATTCCCGGTTATAGTTGCCCCAAATCCTCAATGGAGGTTCCCTATGTGGGAGTCCTGTATGGACAAGTTAGTGGATTGGAAATCCTTCTGTGTGAAGGGGGGGAAGTAGAGCAGTGGCTCGAACCTCGAAACAAATCTTGGTGTTTGAGTTTGATCCATTGACTCTACTCTCTCTCTCTCTCTTATTTGTGCCTTGCATCATTCATATTGCTCATTCATACATTATATGCTTGGCTTATTTGTGTGTGCCTCACTTATGTTTAACCACGAGAGCTTCATATAGCACCTCAACTCTTATTCAGAGGAATCAAGAGGAGTTAGTCCAAAGCCCTTCACCGGAAATTCGGCTACACTCGTTGGTTACATTAAGTGTGTTGCAAATCAGTTTTTTAAATTCCGCATTTTGTTCATTAGATTAGCTGTACACCTATTCACCCCCCTCTAGGTGTACTTTCACTTCTTTCAATAGTCACATTATCAATTGGAATTATGCCACAAATATATCTCTACTGTTTTATCATCTTGATATGTTGTCCACTAAATATTTGTGAGCTTATGTGTTACTTTACTTCGTGCTTGTTAATCTACTGATTTTGACATTGTGTTTAGGACAGTTCATATATATGAGTATTGCAATTGAAGTCTTGAGATGATGATTATCTAAATTACGCATGCAAATTATTGTTAAAACCCATCTTGCCATATTATTAGTTTTATATAATTTCCTACCGAAGATCAATATTTTGGTGAGACGTTGCGGAATTTGGATTTATCACTGATATATCACACCATAAGGTCCCCGTTTCACATCAGTTTGGTATCAAAGCCAGGTTTAGGTAGAGAAACTTCTACATAATACAGTTGTTAGGAATTTCATATTTTTCTTTGCATAAAATAGTTTTAAAAATAAAAAATGTGCATCTAGTAACTCTCATCCCACCCTTATGAATTCCCAGCTTGCCATGGCACTTGCCGCCATAAGCGCTCAACTTGATAACCTGATTCACACCACGGAGTCCTATAATCAAACCCTAGATAGGATCATCACTAAAGTCGAAAAGAAGTCTGATAACACCAATTCTCCAGTGAATCCATACACCTCAAATGAACTAATTCAAATCGTCGTTACCAATGACAGATTAAAGAAATGTATTCCGGTGATTAGACTTGACCCTAAAAGAATCAAGCATGAAAATGCTACTCTCCCAGTAGCCACGCCCGTGATAAAATAGTGTAGCGACAGAAATTACTCCAAGTTCCCACAATTAAGTGTTACAAGTGTCAAGGCTATGGGCATGTTACTGCCAACTGCCCAACTCCAGTCAAAGTCCCTCAAGTTAGGGAACCGCCTGTAACAAATTCAGAGCCCCTTCCTCCCTTACTACCAACACCACATTCTCCACTTTCTTTACTGTCGACTCCTACTGTCATTGTCTGCTCTGATCGTAAATATCTTCCTCCTTTATTGCTGACACCTACCCCTATGATCAAAGAGCTTGTTGATGTCCTATCTGAAGAACCTATTTGCCATGTGGAAGAATCAGAAGACTCAAATCTTGACGAAAAGATTACGGGTGATAACCCTAAGGAGTCCAATACTTCAAGTCCTCTTGAAGTTGTTCCAAACATTACAGATTTTACTGATATCTCTTCTAAAGATAGTGCTCTGAATCTCCCCGAAGTCAACCCTATCGTCAAGGAATCTATCGCTGTCTTTTCTGAAGACCTCCTGGATAAGCTATTACTGACACGTGATTTCGAACATGCCATTGAATTAATCACAGGAGTTAATCTTCCCTACTTGCCACACTCTAAGTTGGATCCTATCAAACAAATCGAACTTAAAGGGCAAGTTGATGAGTTGTCACTAGAGGTCAATCAATCGTGCCTTATCCCAATAAACATTCACTTTTATGAGGACAAATTTTGGAACTATATAGTGACAAACAATGTTGGTCAGATCTGGGATATTTTCATTTATGGTTGATCTGCATTCAAAGACTTAAGGGATGTTGTTATGAGAGAACCTCACAGTCTGCAGAGTATCAATTTTTTCTCCCTTACGGTTAAACAAAAGGGTATTTTCACTCAGACTTTACTTGTTAAAATATCACTTGTCATCATTAATAAAGTAATAGGTAAACTACCATATACATTTATGCTGGTATGCCTAATCATCCCTTTTGATAAAGGTCGTGAGTATTGTTGACCCACTGAATCAAGTGCCTAAAAATTTTCCATCCAATAGGGAGTCAAGTTACTCTTTTGCATATGTAGGTACTAAAATGAGCTCCCTGCTACCATTCATTCTAGAGTATTCTGAGTCTACATATCTAAATCTGCATCACATTTTCATACACGAGCATGATCTACACATGAGAAATCAGTGATATATTTGAACAATGTAACGCTAACTGTAATTTATGAACTTGTGTCAGGAAGTTATTTAAAACTCATAGTGTTGACAACTTAAGATGGTTCGGATTTGTCCGAAACGGTTTCCCCCAGAAGCTGTTAATGATTTGCATGCTGTAGTGTTGGATTTTTTTTTTGAAATCTTGTAGAATTTAAGTTACAATATTCATGTTATATCTTTTAAAGATTTTGAAATTAGTCATATTTTCAATGTAGGGTGTTCAGTGGATTACAGGTATTTGATTTTAACCCTAACAACTTGCTTGTTGTAAGCCTTCCCTGAGCCTTTTTTTTAGCGTCCCCACATTGAGTCCACTCCCAGATATTCATCCCAACACAGCAGTGAAATGTGATAAAAATTTAGATGATTAAATTATCTGGTGTATTCTAATGATATCTGATTGTTTAAAATGAATATTACATATTGAGTGGTGAGTTACAGCAGGTAGACCCAGTTGTGTTGAAGCGTTACGGGAGTTTTCTACACCAAACTCGACGGAGTCCAGTTTTCTCCCACCTAGGGAGAATGATGCGAACATCCAAAGAGCTTCACTGTTCGAGTTGTTTCAGTCAATTGGAGTCTGTATTTTTATTTATTTGAGTGGATGTTGTTTTCTTTGATTTAATTTTGTATTTCTCTTTTTAGTCCCATATCGACTACGTGAGAAAGTTCTCAACTCTGTAAGCCTATATTAAGGCATGATTCTAATAAAATTGTAATGAAGATTTGTTTTAATGAAAATTTATATTTTCTGTTATGAAAATATCAACCGGAGATTGAGTGTGAAACTCCTTTTCCAAATACGATTTAGTGTGAAGCTTTATCCTAATTATCTCTTCTTTATCTCAAATCCCAATCCAAATCCTATCTCTAATCCCAACATCTCACTTCAGCCAAATATCCAAATCAATCTGCACAAAAAAAAAAAAAGAAAAGCCAAGCCATCCCTCTCTTTCATCCCCGTGGACCCCATGAGGCCCCCACCCTAACATTCCTTCTTCTCTCTCCTTTTTTTCCCTGCAAACAGAGAACAACCAAAGCCAAATTCAAATTTTTGAAACCCAACAGGGCCTTAACTTCCCTTTTCCATGTGACCTCACCCCACGTGCCACCCTCACCCTCATCCTCTACCTATACTTGAGTTTTTTTTCTCTGCATACGAATCCTGTAATCCAAACGAAATCAAAAAAAGAAAACTCATCCAGTCTCTGTACCTGCATCCTGGTCATCAGAGCATCACCGCCAACATCCCTGCCCTTTCAATGTCAACGACGAGTACATCTCCTTCGTCATTGAAGCTAGGATTCCTCAACCGCCACCAACACTTCTCTCTGGTTGCGCCTCCTTAGCCCACCTCTCTCCTCGATAGCAACTAGCGAAGCGATCCCGAGCTCCTCCGATCATTAATGTTGTTCGGACATTTTCACAGTTCCTACAACAATAACAGTTAGGTTCAGTAATTCAACTACAGTATCAGCAACATCCAAGTTCAGTGGTGAAATCAGAAGCATAGAGATAAGCACAAGTCAGTTTACCTGAGAACCTCAGTAGGTAATTTTCTTCTTTCAATATTCACATTATCAATTGAAATTATGCCTCAAATATATCTCTACTATTTTATCATCTTGATATGTTGTCCACTAAATTTTATCAGCTTGTGTGTTACTTTGCTTCGTGCTTGTTAATCTACCGATTTTGACATTGTGTTTAGGACAGTTCATATAAATGAGTATTGCAATTGAAGTCTTGAGATGATGATTATCTAAATTACGCATCAAATTATTGTTAAAACCCATCTTGTCATATTATTAGTTTTATATAATTTTCTACCGAAGATCAATATTTTGGTGAGACGTTGCGGAATTTTGATTTATCACTGATATATCATACTATAAGGTCCCCGTTTCACATCACACGTCTTCCCCGAAACTGGTAACATTATTCATACATTTATTTTATCAAATTGTTTGTTATTTTAATTTTTGGATGGAAAAATTCCCAGACTCCAAGCTCTACCTTAAAACCCGATTAAATCATTCTTGAACTGCATGTGATTCAAACTCCACCTTAAATCTCAATTCGGCTCCAATGCCTCTTCTTCACCCTGAGAGCCCACTTCCTTCTTCACCTCTAGTTCCTCATCTTCACCTCGAGCCTATTCTCATACTCTAGTACCTCATCTTGACTCGAGTCTACCCATCTAGCACCTATTTACTATTTTTAGTTCTCAATTCGACCAAATCTTCACTTGAGCTCGCCAATATTTTTGACCAAACTCTTATAAGATTATGCATTGGCAAACATGAACTAATCCACTTTTAGCTCTGACACCAGTTTGTTACGACAATGGGCCCTCTATTTAGATGGTAGTTTTAAACATATTTAGAATCCATATGATTCAAAAAGGAAAACCTATATTGGAGTTTAGGATCTAAATCATATTTGAACACTTAATCACCGTTTCTTTTAACTCAAGTGGAATTAGGTCATCTTTTCTCTTGCCATACTTCTTTAATCACTCTAGTCGATTCGAGTCCCCAAATTCTAACATACTTTCTTTAATGTTTGTGTTTCACCATATGTAATTCGAATGCAATTTTTCATCTCTCAATGAGATTTTTGTTCACAATATGATAATGTATTAATTATCCTATTGTTCACTTTTTACTTTGTTCCTTAGGATTCTAGTTCCTTTTATAGACACATCATATATTAAGAATATTTCTTTCATAATGGTTCAAAATGAAAATAATGGTGAATTTACTCTACTTAGTACAATTAGCCAAAAGATAATGTTTTAGTGTTTCCATTGCTTGAAAGGTTCTAACAAATTAGACACATTGCTATTGATTATTTTACAACATTGATACTTAAGTAGAATAATTCAGTATTTAATTGAAAATATTATCGAGTAATTATGAAATAAAATTATTATATTTTTCCTTTTCTATTTTATTTTGGTGTATAGGCATGTTGGGGTGGGGGTCATTATTTAAGTTAACAAACTATAAGGTTGAAACTATCATCTAAAATTTCTTCATAGTTTAAATTGTGTCAATTAAATAAAGCATGTCACATAATTATAATACTCGTATATTTTTTACTCTAAAAATCATTTTCTTAATTTCAATTGTTGAGTCTAATGACTAGCTTTAGAAAATAGATGCTAGATATAAAACTAGACTATGACCATTAGAGAACCTTACCATTAGGCCTAGCGAGTGGTGAATGGTGTTGGGTTTGCTCCCTGGAGGTTGTCGGTGAATCCCGTCGACGATTAATTTAATTAGCAAAAAAAAGGTAGTGAACGGTTGAAGATGACCTGGGGTATAAAAAAACCTATGGTTTCTAACCCTGATATGTTTTGTTCTGGAAAAAAAAAAACTAAAAGAATAATAAAACATCATCACCACTACTATTAGTGTTATTGTTGTTATAGAGGAGGTTAATTATCTACAAATTATGAACTAAATGAACTATAAAATTTATTAGCATTTAAAAAACCTTCCTATGTAGCAAGGAGAGATTAAATCCTACATCCCGAATGAATTTAATAATATTATTTTTATATAAACTATTGGGAAACGAAGAATTTTAAGTGAATCTTTGAGCTGAATTGAGACGTGATTCGTTGATAGAATCACACGGATAATGATTGGAGTGTGTTCTCTTTCCATTGAGGATGAACGCGTTATGTTCACATATTCAATTCCGTTTTCTTAAGAATGAGATATTTAAAATGGAAGTTAGCCTAATTCAATAACTAAAGGAGGCTAAAAGAAGTCAAAATATTTTAGTCCCGCAATGAATATGATGTGAAAAGTTTAGGAGTTTAAATATGAAAAGATTGGAACAAAGGATGTGCGCTATACAACTGATTAGTTGTCAGTTCTAACATAAACAACTACTTAAAGTTTGGTTTTCTAGTTTGAGATTTTAATATCATTATGTAATTTTAATATTTAAAACAGTTGTTTAGGCTCACACTCGGTAGAATAAAATATTTAACTTAAGTAATTAGTGATGGGCGAGTTTGTTTCTCAAAATAGAAAGTCAAAATGTTTTTTTAGATTGCCAGAAAGGACAAACTGGGCAGTTTTGGTATGCAAAAGAAGTGGCATGTCATATGAGATCATATCATCTTCTTCGTAATCACAATGAGAGCTGTGCGAGCAAGATAGACAATTTGCTTAAAATAGAAAATTTCTTTTCAAGTTCTTAAAGTTTAAAGGAAGGAGAAAATTAGAAAGATGTTCTTTATAATATTCTTTTGTGAATCCAAAAATTGAATGTAAGAAGGAAAACGAGCAAAATTACATGATATTTTTCAAGAAAATCCACTTTTCCAATGACTTATCAACCACCCACTAAAATCTAATAAATAATGAAATAATTTAATGGTTATAAAGTGAAAAATCTTACTTCCCTTAAAAAAAAATTATATTACTAAATATTGTGGATTCATCAATGTAAATGACCTATAAATTGAGCGGATGCTCGCACCTTCTCCCAATATAGAAGAGATAGTTCCTCCATTAATAATATAGTGATATGTTACTACTTTTTATTTCTTTAGAATTGTTCTATTATCCTTATCTTAATATTAAAAGTCATTTAATTACAAAAAAAAAAAAAAATTGAAGTTTTGGTGAAAGTAGTATTTTTATCTTGTATACACCCCCGAGATCGAGTGGCCTATGAAAGTTTTTAATCCGTTCTTTAGAATATTCAGCCTACAGAAATTGAATCTTATTTTTTAATCCACTTTTTCTTAGAATACATGACCAATAAAAATAGAATCTTATTTTTTAATCTAGTTTGTAAAAAAGGGGGTGGTTGTTAGATCTAATTTTATTCCATACAAGATCTATATATATATATATATATATATATATATATATATATATATATATATATATATATATATATATATATATATATATACTGTAAGCCTCTTCATCATGATCAAAAGGAAGGAGAGTTTTAGTCATACCTGATTCCATCCGAAAGGGATGCCGAAGGTTGCACGATCTCGAAGACTTGAGAGTTGAGGGAGAGGATTCTTCTCTCCAGCCACCAATTTCTCTTCTTTATCCTTAGAGGAGATGAGAGGCCTCCAAGAGAGAGATGGTCATTTCTTAGTGGAGAGGGAACCCTATCCATGATATATATAGAATCAAGGAACCCTTGTTCAACTCATCATAGATTTAGGCCCTTGATTTATAACACGAATTCCACACATGTAGATAGGTCCAATATTTTAATTTAAATACACTCATGGCTATGTGTGGTTAAAAACGTGTCTAGACCCAAACCATTTAGGTTTGATCAATTCTATATTGGGTCAAACAGCATAGTTAAGTGGGCGGGTGCAAATATCCAATTGACTTGATTAGGCCCAAAATAAATTAGACTTTAAAAAGCATAATAAGTCTAACAATCTCCCACTTAGGCCAAGCAAGTCGTACTGAATAGATATTATGCATAACTTTATGACGTCAAAACTTTAAGCGCTAACAAATCACGTTTCAGAACAATCTGGTCCATTAAGTGCGCTGCCACCGAACATGACGATCGTTACCTTCTGTATAATCAAGGTAGGACCTTACACATCACAAGTTTTAGAACCCTTAACGACATATATCAGATGTGGACGTGTGGCATGGAAATGTCTTCAGATCAAATAAGCTACAATTCCAACTGGTTTTCACTTTATGACTCCAACGAGTTTAGCCTTATGACTCCAACGAGTCTAACTGTTAATTCAACAAACTCAAAGCGCAAAAGTAAACTTTAAGAAAAGCAGTTATAACTTTATTTATCAGAATCAACAAATATGCATAAAGTGTACTTAGAAATAATGTTTGTTACATAAAATTATCTACTCCCAAAAAACTAGGATATCATAATTACTAGTCATCCCCATATGAGCAATATGCTCTAAGAAGACTTTAGGTGAAAGTCCTTTAATGAGTGAATCTGTAATGTTAAGAATAATTCTAACACTATTAAAAGACACAATGTGATTCTGAACTTTATCATTGATGACAAGAAACTTGATGTCGATATGCTTTGACTTTGCTGAACTCTTGTCACTATAGCAGTAGAGCTCTATAACTCTTATTGTCACAATATAGCTGTAATGACCTCTCGACTAAATCTACCATCTTCCTACAATAAGGAAAATGTAGCATGAAGTCGACTTTCAATTGTCGATACATCCAGCATAAGCTGAATCTGTATCTCCAATCAGCTGCAACTGATCAGATTTAGTCTTCTATGGATATCGTATTACCTTCTTAGCAGTCTTCTAGTGATCAATCCCAGAATTGATCAAGTATCTGTCAAGTTTCTCAATGGTATATGCTATGTCTGGATGGGTACAAACTTGAGTACCCATCAGACTTCCAACTGCCGATGTATATAGAATGACTTTCATTTGCTCTTTCTATAGGTCGTTCTTGAGACATTATAGTAAACTCAACTTATCTTCCCTGGAGAAATTCTTCATGTCATATCTATCTAGCACCTTATCGATATTGATGTTTTGTGATACACCTAATATTTCACATGTCCTGTCACATTGAATCTGGATGTCTATCACAAAAGAAGCGTCTCCAAGATCTATCATCTCAAAATTCTTTGAGAAAAACTCTTGGCCTCAAGTAAAAAAATCATATTGTTACTTGCTAGTAAAATGTCATCCACATATAGCACAAGAAATATAAGTCTACTCTCTTTAATTTTATGGTAAATGCATTGATCATCTACAATCTCCTTAAAATCAAAATCGGATATTACATGATCAAATTTCAAATACCATTGGCATGATGTTTGCTTTAAACCATAAATGGATTTCTTTAATCTGCAAACCAGATGTTATAAACCTTTAACTTCAAAACTATCCGGTTGCACCATATAAATTTTTTCCTCAATGTCACCATTAAGAGATGTTGTCTTAACATCCATTTGGTGTAACTCCAGGTCAAAGTGAGCCACCAGTGCCATGATAATTTTAAAAGAATCCTTCATGAAAATTAGGAAGAAAGTCTTCTTATAGTCAATGCCCTCTCTTTGAGTGAGTCTCTTTGCGACAAGACGTACCTTATACCTTTCGACATTGCCTTTCGAATCTCGCTTGGTTTTGAACACCCATTTACAACCAGTTAGTTTTTCTTTAGGAAACTCTACTAAATCCCAAATATCATTGTCCTTCATGAATTTTAACTTATCTTTCATAACATTTGACCACTTAATGGAGTGAATGTTGAGTTTGACCTCAATCAAGGATGTGGGGTCATCCTCTAACCTTATATTAAACTCATGCTCTTGAAGATAATCTATATAGTCATTTGTAATGACTGATCTCTTCTCTCTAGTTGATCTTCTAGGCACTTGTGGTTGAGAATTTTCAGGTTCTACCTCATCAGCATGATCTACTTCAGGATGAACTATATACGTACCTTGTAAGAATGCAACTGTATTTTCATCTCGAAGTGGAGCAACTACTTTATCATTTGAAATAATTGTCATGGTATAACAATATGTTCTTCCTTAAATATGAAATTCTTATATAGTTGACTCCTACTGTTCTGAATATCCTCAAAAAATTTAGTAATCCGTCTTTATGTTCTTAGTGGAGGGACAATAAAATGTAAAGCCTTTATAACTCTCAGAATACCCTACGAATAAACAGCTAACTGTCATTTTTCAACTTCTTCTCATATGGTATATATGGCCGAGCTTCCGCTGGATAATCCCAAATATGTAGATGCCTAATACTGAGAGATTTCCCAGTCCATAACTCATATAGGGTTTTAGTTACTATTTTTTTTGTACTCTATTAAAGAGGTGACAACCGTCTTTAAGACTTCACTCCATCATAACTTTTGTAGAGTATTATGAGCTATCATACTCCTAATCATGTCCTTTAATGTGCGATTTCATCTCTCAGGAACACAATTTGACGAGGTGTCCTTGGCATGGTGTACTAAGCGACAATGTTACACTCTTTCAGAAATTGACAAATGATTCTGGACATCTACCTAATCCATCATATCTGTCGTAGTACTCACCACAATGATCAGATCTAATGGTTTTAAGCCTTCTATTTAGTTGATTTTCAACTTCAGCTTTATAGATTTTAAACATGTCCAGTGATTGGGATTTCTCATGGAACAAGTGTACGTACCTATAACGAGAGTAATTGTCTGTAAAAGTGATGAAATATTCATGACCATTCCAACAAGCTGTAGGGAAAGGACCACCAATGTCTTTATACACCAAATCTAAGACATCTTGAACTCTATTTAGTACCAAACTTCCAAATATTTCTTTAATTAATGTTCGATTAGTGCCTAGGCTAATCACATATAGAGATTCAGTATATAAAGTATGAAATTTCAATTTATATAGCCATCAATAAGAATTCTAGTACCAACAACTTTAGATTTAAAAAGTAGACTAAGCATTTCATTATCAAGAGTGACAGTAAAACTAGATCTGTCTAACAAATGAAATAGAAATATAATTCCGCCTAAAAGGACGGTACATATAAAGTCTCATCCAAATATAAAATAAAAAATTAGAATCTAATTTAAGCCCAAAACACCAACAGCTTTAATTGTAACTTTATTTCCATCACCCATGTATACGTATCGCTCAGCTGGTCTGGGCCTCCTTTGGGTTTAGAAGTTCCGCATTGAATCGCTTATGTGAATTATCTATCCACCATTTATAAAGTGACACTAAAGCTAAATTAATTTCAAAACAAACATAAATATGAGATATACCCGCTAAATAGCCATATCTGAAACTTTATGCAGTCCTACTTGAGGTGACTTTCTTTCTTGCAGAAGAAGCATGCAATAACCTTAGGCTACTTTTCCTGTACTTTTGCCACTTAGGAACAGCTATTTTAGTGGTGTTTATATTCCTCCCTTTAGTTTTATTTTTCCTTTTCATATTAAAAGTTTATCTGGATGCTAAGTGAGCACTTTCAGTCTTTTCTTATTTCAATCTCTTTTCTTTCCGGACGCAGTGACTAATGAGCTCAGTGAGACTCTACTTTCCCTTTGAGTATTGTAAATAATCTTGAAAAGGGTTATACTTTATAAGAAAAAAGATTAGAATGAAGTGCACTAAAATCTCTTCAGTGAGTTTTAATTTCAGTGCCTTTAGTTTAGAAAGAAGATTAGACATTCCCATAATGTACTCCCTTATGTTTTCTTTGCCGTTGTAGCGCATATTTATCAGCTTGCTAAGATGCGTGCTGGCCTCAAGTTTATACGATTTAATAAACCTGTCGGCTACTGCAGCTGAAAAAACTCTTAGCTCTGACTTTATCAGGTATAAAACCCCTAATAGTTATAGGAATAGTGTGCTTTATGATCATTAGACATATCCTGTAAGACCTCTCTCACTTATCATAATTGGCATTTTCTTTAACTGAACTTTTTTTAGTGATAGTAGGGGTCCATCAGTCCTTAACGTGTAGTTTAGGTCCATGAATCCAAGAACGATTTTTTACGTGGTCTTACCACTTCTTAAAGTTTGTACCATTCAATTTAGACTACATAAGTATACAATTTCTCATCAATTTAACATAAACATTGCACTTAACAAAACTCTACTGTAATAGCTATAAAAAATAAATTTCAGAAAATGCAATCAGTTTAACCGATAGAGTTGCCAGCCAAACTTTCAGAACAAGCTTTGTCTCTATATGCCAACATTGTACTAGACCAATATATATACCCTAAAGTCTCGTCCTATGTAAGAGAACAATCTTCCTTTGGGCCGACTGTCACTTTATAGGATTGGTCCCAAAATTTAAGTAATTTATATTGGCCATATCATATATGTAATGACCTGGCCATAATGACAACCTTTCTTTGGGCTGATTGCCACACGCATGGGCCACACAAATCTACGCAACTGGATTCTTGTTCCGCCATCGGATTAATTGATAAGGGTAATGCAATATGGGCCTATAGTGTGATGACCTTTCTTTGGGCTGATTACCACATACCAAGGTTCTCCCACTTGCATTACCCACATCAAGTATCCGAAGCCGTACATAATTCGGCCAAACAACAGTCTTCCTTTAGGTCGGCTATTGTCCGCATGAACTATATACGTAATTAAATAAGCTCTTTTATAAATTCTTTAAGTTGAGCATGTATATATTTTTATCTGCGTGTTATCAACTATAGTAAATATCATATTCATCATGCTAGACAATATAAGCAATATAATATTGATGATAAAGCGGAAGCATATAAGGATACACATTACCATGATAAACAAATACTTCAATACCTTTTTTATATCAACTAACTATTGTTTTGTCATGTATAGTTCCTGTAATACTGTAGTGCTCGTCAAGAGCTTCGAAACGGCTATTTACATGCCCAAAATAGAGGTCAGAGGAGCCCGTAATGGCTAATTAAAATTTCTATTGACAAAATGGGTCTGCAGTGCTTATCGAGTCTGAATCAGATGCGACCCGCAATGGTTAAGTTATTGATTTCCTTTCTTATTGGGCCGGGTTTAAAGAACTGGATATAACCCAATAAATTTAATGTGAGATTAATTGGTATTAAGTTTCCTTATTTTATTAGAATTATATCCCAAAATTTTCCTAATAGACTAGAATTCTATCTCAACCTTAAAACTCAAAATAATCTCAACAATTTAAATTTAAAATTGATATGAGATTAATTAGGAGTAGTTTCCTTATTAGATTAAAATTATGTCTCTAAATTTCTATTCCTAACTAATCTCATAATCCCCTTAATTAAGAAACCCAAAATCAAATAAACTTTTTTTTAATAATTCCCGTTGCCTAGCATGCATGCAGGCCATGTGATACTTTTTTTTTGGTTATCTCACCATGGGTCGCCTACATGCCCACGCATGTGGGCCGGCCCAGATTCATGCAGACGCCTGCATGCATGCAGGCGCCTGCTATATTGGTTTTTTTTAATTTCTTTTTTAACAAAAATAGAATTAAAAAATAATAATACACAGAAAAAATTTTGAAAAAAAATATACATATTATCATCTTCAATTTAATTCAATTAATTGAGACATAAAAAATAATCTTTATTGAATTGAACAAAGAGATACATAATTTTCATAGATCGAGATCAAAAGGTTTTTACTTTATATCTCGATGATCCAATAAAGAGGAGGCTCTGATACTAATTGTTAGATCTAATTTGATTCCATATAAGATCTACACATATACTGTGAGCCTCTTTATCATGATCAAAGAGAATGAGGGCTTTAGGCATACCTGATTCCATCACGAAAGAGATGTTGAAGGTTGCATGATCTCGAAGATGCCGGAGTTGAGAAGAGGATTCTTCTCTCCAGCCATCAATTTCTCTTCTTTATCCTTAGAAGAGATAAGAGGACTCCAAGAGAGAGATGGTCATTGTTAGTGGAGAGGGAACCCTACCCATGATATATATAGCATCAAGGAACCCTAGTTTAACTCTTCATAAATCTTGACCCTTGATTTATAACACGAGTTCCACACATGTAGATGAGTCTCACATTTTAATTTAAATATACTCATGGCTAAGTGTAATTGAAAACGTGTCTAGACCCAAACCATTTAGGGTTGATCAATTTTATATTGGGTCAAACAACATAGGTTAAGTGGGCAGGTGCAAATATCCAATTGACTTGATTAGGCCCAAAATAAATTAGACTTTAAAAGCATAATAAGTCTAACTGTAGTGTGTTAGGATTTTGTCTTGTTTTCAAAAGTAGATGATGGTCTAAGAAGATCCAATCTGATTGAAGAAAACGATAACTTGAAGTAGAAGAAGCAAATCAAGGGGGAGCAGATTAGTCAACTATATAGTCGACTAATGCTCAGACTAATCGACTATACAGTCAGATATAGGGAATAGAGTATCATACATGAGTCGACTTATATGTTTTATAAGTCGACTAGTGAAAAGATTAGTTAACTAGTCTGCATGATAAGTAGACTATACATGTCGTTTCTGAAACGTAAGCAGTTTCCTTTTCAAGCGCGTGCAAGTTTCTTTTTCTGATAGAGTTCAAATATGATTCAGATTCAGATTCTATTCTATGAAGACTTGTTTTTAAAGTTTAAGGGTTTAGAATTCTTCTAAATCAAGGAGATCAACTCCTCATAGGATTGATCAAGATTCTTCAAGTATCCGACGGCCAAGATCATCTCATAGTCCAATAGAAGTTGTATTGTAAAATCTATAAATAAAGATTGTAAAGATCAGAGAAAACCAAGAAAGAGACGAACAAGAATAAGGTGCATAGAGAGAATGTATACTCTTAAAATCTAGCTCTAAATTCAAGGGGAAGGTGAATTCTCATGTGGGGTCAAGAGGAAAGTTAGATCTTTTTGTATCAAGTTTATTAATAAAACTCTTTAAAGTTTTATTCTCCTTTTGTTCCTTTTCTCTTTTTTTTTCCCCCCTTCTTGCTTTCTTATTGTTTTGTTGAGAGCATCTCGGTGGAGCTCCAACCGAGCTTCAATTTTGGATGCAAATTGGATGCATCCTCCTATTTGCTGCATATTTGGAGGCTTTGGAGGGGCCTCCATTTTATTATTCATCACTTTTTTTCCCTATTTTACCCTTTCAACCACAAATAACTTTTTATTTATTCCACTTATATCATTTTCAATTGATATACTAGTTAATTAAAATCAATATAAATTTAAATCCACTTATTAATTTTTAATGAAAACTATAGCATTGAAAAAGTCTCGTCAATACCTTCAAACTGAGACTAATATTGAATAATATTAGTTGAAACATAAAATTGCAAGTCATCAAGTAAAAAAAGTCTAATTTAATTATTTTATATAATATATTATTCAATTAATTTTTATAATTTTTTAAAAACAAGTAAAAAAATGTAAAAAAAAGAATAATTGAAATGGAGCCCTAAAAATGGAGGGGTGTGGTTGGACTTCTACCCCTCCATTAGAATATTCTATGGAATATTCTCCAAAGGTGGCTGCAAAATCAGCCACCCATTGGAGATGCTCTGCGAGTGGTAATCTACTGTTGTCATCTTCTTTCCTCTTTCTTTTTTTTTTTTTTTTGAGCTATATTTGCTTTGTTTCATAGATTATTTCTAAACCTTTAATCGCTAGCCTACAATTTTCCTTATCAAGAATTCCGCTACTGTTTCACTTTATTCATAATTGACCTTTTGAACTCATAATATGATTTATCTTTCTTTTTTTTTTTTTTTCTTGATGAGTCTGAAATTTATTATGTGAGGTTTAGGGCATAATCAAAGATGCATTAATTACATCATGCAGACTGAGAGTGAATCTCAAACCCATTCTCTGCATGCCCTTAATTATCCTAAGGCCATGTTTGTTTGCATGATTTTGAGCGGAAAAGTGGGTTTGATGCGGGCTCCACTGTCAGAAATCCAAAATGATGTTTGGTTGTAAAAATCCGCTGTGGAAAAATATTGACGTGGCCCCTTGGCAATTTTAAGCGTCGGGTCCAAGTTTTGCACACTGGCAGATTTCCGCTCATTTTGAGCGGGAAAAGGTTGCACTTCTCAGATAAGCGAGACCCATCAAAAAAATTTCTCGGAGAAAACTGTTCTCGTGGGCCCGACTGCAGAAATCTCCATCTTTTTTTCTCCCCGCACACAGGCGATTCTGCATGGAAAAAAGAAGTCCAAAAACAAGCCAAAATTGCCGGCCGCCAGCGTGGCTCATCTGAAATGATATCCAATGTATCGACGTAGCGTACAGAAAGTCCATCTATGAACGAACCCCGTATCACACGGCATCTCGGTTCGGCCACCGAGTTCCCATTCATAAAATTCTACCGTCCATGTAATTTTTTCTCATTTCTCGACGGTGAAAAGTTGCCACAACTTTGTTGGAGATCTAGACTCCGCTAAAGCAAAACCAAAATAGGCGTAGAGAAAGGTTCTCTCTGGATCACATGCAGAAATAAGCTCAAGAGGCATGTTAATTAACTCTTACTAAAATATTTAAACTTAACAAGAGTTAGCAACTAATCATGATTTGCTAATTAACTACTTGTTACTATTTCTCAAAATCACCTAAATCAAACTAGCGAAGTCTGTACTCTTTTTTTACAGTTCCGTCAAAATCTTTAAAAAATATTTTCTTCCTTACTCTGTAATCTTTATTCTAAATTCTATCTCTATTATTAATTTTATATAGGGTTAATTGATAATCTTCCTATACTATGAACACTAGAGCAAATATGTCCCCTCAACTCTTTTATTAGCAGATAGACCCTTGTTGTCATTTTTTTAAATTCAAATTAGATTAATTCCATATGAAATGAGGGAAGCAATTAATATAAACTTACTAAAGAATAGTTAGGGAATTTAAAAAATAATAATAATAATAACCCAATTTGAATTAAAAAATATAAAAGAATTGAGAAAGTATGTCTGCATATCTGCATCAGTGTTTATAGTACAAAAAGTGTATCATCAATTAATTAACTCTTTTACCTATTTTCAAATACCCAATCAAAAACATAATTCATTTGTAGTTATCATTCTCTCGCACTCTCCATTCGTCTCTAATGTACAACAGGCTCTCAATGATGAAGTCAGTCTTTTATAAATACAAATGAAAAACAAGTAAATCTAACTTAAGAATTTGATTTATAAAACCCACCTCCATTGTAAATTATAGAACTAGTATATATCATGAAGTCTTGAGTTAAAGTTGAATCAGAAAGCTTGAGCCAAAACGCAGCCATGTAACACTATTTTGAGTTAATGTTCTGCAACTAGATCGATCTCTGCAAGCAAAGTAGGTAAACATCTGTTGCTGTCTAGCCTGAGAAAACTTCGTGTAGCCATGCATGGCTAGCTAATTTAACACGCAAACGACCGAATCAAATTTACCAAAGTCAACCTAGCAACAACAGTCAAAATCAAACTCTCCATCTCTTTGAAACAGTCTTCCAGTCCCCACACCATATATAAACATCACCATGCCTCCAACCTCCTCCTCACAAATCTCAAACACAACAATATCATCAACAAAAATGTCTTCTCCCTCCTCCTCCTCACACTACTGCTAACCTCCTCCCTCGCCACCTCCCTTGCCGGCGAAATCGCCGTCTACTAGGGCCAGAACGTCAATGAGGGCACCCTCGCATCCGCCTGCTCCACCGGCAACTACGCCATCGTCATCCTCTCCTTCCTCACCACCTTCGGCAACAACCAAACCCCGGTTCTCAACCTCGCCGGCCACTGCGAACCCTCCGCCGGCACCTGCACCTCCCTCTCCACCGACATCAACTCCTGCCAGTCCCAGAACGTCAAGGTCCTCCTCTCCCTAGGCGGCGCCTCCGGCAGCTACTCCCTATCCTCCACCGCAGATGCCCAGTCCGTCGCATACTACCTCTGGAACAACTATCTCGGCGGAACCGGGACCTCCAGGCCCCTCGGCGACGCCGTGCTAGACGGCATAGACTTCGATATTGAACAAGGCAGCGCAGACCACTATGACGAGTTGGCACAGTTCTTGTCGCAGTACAGCAGTCAAGGGGCCAAAAAGGTGTACCTGAGTGCGGCGCCGCAGTGCCCGTACCCGGACTCGCACCTGTCGACGGCGCTGGGGACGGGGCTGTTCGACTATGTGTGGGTGCAGTTCTACAACAACCCCCAGTGCCAGTACTCGTCAGGGAGCGTGGAGAACTTGAGCAGCACATGGAGCCAGTGGACGACTAGCGTGACGGCCGGGGCGTTCTTCTTGGGGCTGCCGGCGTCGCAGGACGCGGCCGGGAGCGGGTACGTGGCGCCCGACGTGCTCAAGTCGCAGGTGCTGCCAGTGGTGCAGGGATCGAGCAAGTACGGCGGGGTGATGCTGTGGAATAGGTATTATGATGGGATCAATGGATATAGTGATGCTATAAAAGGGAGTGTTTGAAAATTTTAATTAAAAGTATAATGAGTGTTTAGAGAGTGGTTTAAGTAAATAATGTCTGCATGAGATTATTAGATGTGTTGGTGGTCTCAGAAGCCAGGCAAATTCCATTCACACACTGCAACTGTTTCGATCAGATTTCATGAATTTAGTAATAAATGGATAAAGACTTGACTTGTCTCCTCAATTATCAGAATGGGGCGAAGCGAGTTTTCTCTTATGATTCCTTCACAAATTTTGTCTATCTTCATTTTGTGAGAGAGAGAGGGGGGGGGGGGTGAGAGAGGGCAGCACCTTCGCCACCTTCGTCATCGCCATCACTCCTCATTCACAATAGCAGACCTTCTATCTCCTCTCCCGCTCCTCCTCCTCCTTATTCTTCCTCCTCCTCTTTCAGTAAAGCCAATCAAATAAAGTTGATCAGACCCCCACCCTCTCTCTGCTCCCTAACCTTCAAATTCCTCCCCCTCTTCCTCTCTCGCCGAAGCACCCTCTCTCTCGCCCCCTCTCCCCTCCCTCCAGATTCATCCTCTTCTTCTTCTCTCGCTGCTGTCGGTCTGACAGGATTATATTAGTATTAGAATTATAACGTATGCTGAGCCGTTGGATGTCACACTACTTCGCGATGGTAACAGGCAGGGCCGCACATCAAAATTTGAATTCTAGCTCGTCTCTGCCTCCATTTCCCCCTACATCCATCGCCCACGAATGCATAAGCAAAAGGGAAAAAAAGAAAAAGAAAAAGAATACAAAGCCAGCAAAACCCTCAGATTTCCCTGTCACACTAGGGACCCAGACGCTCGAGGATGTTTCCTAGGAGTGCGGTTATTTAAACCCAATGAAGTGATAAGTAGACCCATTAGTTAATAAACGCAGTAAATTAGTAAATAGACCCCTCCAAATTACTTTAAATATCCTTATATTTTATACACCCAAATTAATTGTAAAAACACAGTTACACCCCCAATTTTAATTTAATCCCCTCCTCTCTCTTTTCCCTCATCTCAAACACAATTCCTCCCTCCCCTCTCCCCTCCCCTCCCCTCCCCCTCCCCTCACTCTCTCTCCCGTCGATCTCCTGCCTCTTGCACAACCCAGCTCTAATTTTGTGACTGTTTAACTCAAAGGTGTTGTGAAACATCCACACTCGATTTAAATTTGTATGTAAGTAGTCATATGTGCATAGAATATTAGCTCCTTTGTACATATAAAGGCCAAGAGTTTACAGCTACTCTATAGATGCAAGGCTTATAATCTAGTTGATAATTAACTAGGAAGGCTAAGAAGCTCCAATATAATAGGAATGACTAATTATCTTTAGTTTCAATCCTTGATTGCATGAAGAAAACACAATATAACCTTAAATATCACCACATAATATATTCCTTCTAATTTGCGGTGGCCTGTTTTAGGAATGTAATAATTGACTACTAGATAAAATTATATGGAATTAATTTGAATTATTAATCCTTCCGTTGATTTTTTTTTTTTACTGAAACAGAGAACTAGAATGATTTCAGATAATTTTTTTTGCGGATCATTAGTTTTGCAGAAAGAACTGGGAGACGTCAAGCTATTATAGCGGGAACAATTGCCACTTGTATATCTCTGTCTCAAGTCAATACTGAAGCATGTGAGAGTTTCTGCATTGTTGGCATAATTCATAATAAGGAGGTATTATCCTTCCCTTTTATATTACTTAAAACAACATTTGAATTCTGTATGGGAATTACATTATGAGTTGGCTGCTTGGCTAGCATAATATTAATAATTTTTAAAAAAAATCCAATTTATATTTTTCAGTTGCAAAGGAGTCTAAGAAAGGATTTCAAGTTGTTTTAGACAAGAAGGATGGATATTCGTTCTCCACTTGTTTGGTTGGCAGGCATGTGTTGCTAATATGCCTTTTTTCTTCATTTACTGACCAAGATGGTTGATTTTTTTTAAGGGGATGAGTCTAAAATTTTTAGAGTTTTATGGGTTAAGTAATAGAGAGAGCTTTGAGGTTGAAGAAGAATTAAGATTATAAGAGTTGGATGTACTTACTAATTACATGGGTGTACTTACTGTTGGCCCAAAGGCCTTCCACTCTAGTTTTGATGATGATTAACTCATGTAGTTATGTTTACTAATAATCTTGTGTTGTTTAAGTTTCAGATCATTAACCAAGATATTAGTTGGTGATTAGCTTCAACAAGGTGTTTAGAAGCTTTTCATGATGATTCCAGGGTCAAAGCTTCAAGATCACACATTGCCTAGCCCATGGATGGAGTTTTGGAGCAAGTCTTCTTGATGACACAAAGGCTTAGGTATCCATAGTTTAGATAGTGTGTTTTAGATCCATTTGTAAAGTTTAGTATAGTTGATATGCTCAAGTGCACAACACACACGTTTCATGATTTGGATTTTGGTTTTCATGAATAGTTTGATCAAAACAAGTTTACTTTATTTTTATGTATATTAGATATGTTCTAGATATACATACATGCTTATATGACTTATACAAACTTAGTTTGACATACCTATTCATGTAGTTTTATGTTTTGGTATAAAACATATTTTTGAAATTAAAGACAAAAACTATGATATATTTGTTGAATGTATATTAGACCTATGTCCATATGCATCATGCTTAATAATGTTCAAATATCATGTTTTTGTATTTCTATAAGTTTTAGGAAAATCAGATTTCCTATTGAAAAATCAAGTTTGATAAAAATACAAGTTTTATTTTTGATAAAATTGGCAAGACACAAAAATGAATTGATATGTTGATATATTGTCTTGGAATTTTTATCACTTGTTTGAGTTTCAATATAAAATGATAAAACAATTTTTATGGTATTTTTAAAAGAGATAAAAGATTTTTTAGAAAATATTTTTCCCAAATTTTCTGTCTTTTTTGTGCTGACAGGCTGGTCGGTCGACCCGGACGGTCGACCGCACCAAGAGCCGGTCGACCCTTAGGGTCGACCGACGTGCACAGATGTGCACGTCTGGGCAGACACAAAAACGGTCGACCGGGCCGGTCGACCGGGTCGAGAGCTCTGCTCTCTGTTTTTCTGGGTCGACCGGGCCGGTCGACCGCAGTTGCCCAACGGTCAAATTTCTGACCGTTGGCGGTCGACCGGGCCGGTCGACCGCTGCCTGTCAAAGCTGCCAGCTCAGCTCTAACGGCTAGTTTTCTGTTGGGGCTATAAAAACCCCATCTCTTTGGGGATTTTGGCCAAGTTTTTAAAGTGAAAAAATTCTGGTTTTCTGAAGTGTTTAAAACAAGTTTTTCAAAAGTGTTTGGGGCTTTAATCTTTCAATCTTTATTGTTTTAGGTTTTTGGAAAAATCAAAGAAAAGAATATTTTGGGAGATTTGTCTTGATTTTCATTCTATATCTTTTGTAAGAATTTTCCCAAGTGTTTTTTCTTTGTTGCTTGTTTTCCAAACACCTAGTTTTCCACACTTGAGCTATCATACTATCCTAATCTATTAGGATCTTATTTTTTGTGGAAAAGAAAAGAGAGATTGAGTTTGTGGTTTTTGGAACCACTTGTTGTAAACACCCTTATTCTTGTTGTATCCCTCTTAGGTAGAGGTGATCGGGTGATTGGTTTGCTCCCTCTAGTGAGAGGTGGAGTTTGATTGTAAATCCTCTTCGGTAGAGGTGTTGGTTGTTGTGGTTGTTTGCCTAAGGGCCTACCCCTCTTGTGTGAGGAGGTGTTTGTTTGAGAGAGGAGTTAGGTACTCCATTGTTTTACAAATCCTTCTCGGTGAAGGTTCCCTCGGTGGGAGTCCTCAGTGGACGGTATAGTGGATTGGAAATCCTACACGGTGGTGTAGGCGGGGATGTAGAGCGAGGGTGCTCGAACCTCGAAACATATCTTTGTGTTTGCGTTTGATCCACTTGTCTCTAAACTCTCTCTCTTTACATTTGTGCAAAGCATCATACTTCATTCATATCATATTTGCTTGTGTTGAGCATAATTCATCTTGTTATATCATATTTATTTGCTTGTGTTGTGCCTTGCATAATCCATATTGCTATATCCTTGATTGCTTGGCTTGATTGTGTGTGCACATTGCTTGGATTGCTTGTGTGTGTGTGCCCAACTTATACTCATCCAACAAGAGCTTCACATAGCGCCTCAACCCATTTCAAGGGGAATCAAGGGGAGTTAGTCCAGAGCCTCGCAAGGGGAATTCGGCTACACTTATTGTATTGTATTAGTTTGTGAATAATTTGTATTAGCTTCCGCATTTAGCGCACTTAGTTTTGCATTTAGTTTTAGATTAGCGCTAACACCTATTCACCCCCTCTCTAGGTGTTTTTCAATTGGTATTAGAGCCAAGTGCTCTGATTTTGGGTCTAACAACCTAGAATTAAAGATCCTCATTTTTAGGCTAATCTTGTTTGCATTTGCTTGCTTGCACACATATAGTTTACCATGGCCTTCATGACCCCACCTATGTATGACCCTTCCAACATTCATATTTGGAAGATTAGGATGACCGTTTATTTACAAACCCTAGGTCATAAAGTTTATCTTGCTATTACCAAGGAATCCTTCCTTAGTGATCGCAATCATATAGGGGCCAATGCACAAGCCCTAGAGGCCATTAGAAGCACATTATCTAAAGATTATCTTTTACGTGTTTCTAATATTGATTCCGCCTTTGCAGTGTGGAATTTGTTGACAACCACCACCACCACCTCCGAGCTTCAAGTGCAAATCCAAGAAGAGAAATCTAGTGGAGAATTCGATTCTCAATGCTTCATGGTCCAAGGGAATGACTCCCTTGAGGTACATTCGGAACCCCACTTAGATTGTGATGATAGTGCTAGTTCTTCATGTGATGATAATTTTGATGCCCATGCTCTAAATGAAGAACTTTCTATTGTTTGTGAAAAATTAATTGAAAATTATAAGATTTTGAAAAAGAAAAGTCTAGAAATTGAAAAAGAAAATAAGAGTTTGCATTCTAGACTTGATTGTGTTTGCAAGAGAAGGTTGAGGTCTATAATGAAAGGGATTCATTGAGATCTCAATTGGAACTTGCACTAAAAGAAAATGAATTTTTAAAAACTAAAAATGATTGCCATGCAATTTTGAAGAAAAATGAAAATTTATCTTCTAAAGTTGATTTTGTTGTAAAAGAAAATGATTCTTTGAAAATTAAGATTGCTTCAATTTCTAAAGATTTAGAAATGTGTTTAAAGAAAAATGAAGTTTTGAAAAATAAGATTGATGAACATGTTTGCCATGCTAGGGTAGTTTCACCTAGATCACCCCTTGCATGCTCCACTTCTTCTATGATTAAAAATGATATAAATATGTTGAAGGAGAAAATGGATTGTTTGGGCTCCACTATGAGCCAATGTGCTAAGAACCATACACGGTTGGAAACCTTGGTTCAAAAGAAATAAGTTCCATCATTTATGCATGCACACCCTCCACGGCATACACATGCTCCACACGGACACCATCAACACATGTATGCTCATGTGTACACATGTACACATTGTGGCCGAAAAGGTCATCTTGCTAAATTTTGTTATGATAGATTAAATGTTTCAAATTTAGCAAAGAAATTTGTTTGGGTTAGGAAAGGGACTAACCCCATGGACCCAACAAGATGTGGGTACCAAAGACCACCCCTCCTATTATTTTGATGTAGGTGTGGGCTCTCACATGACGTGAGAGTGATGACACCTTGGAGTGGATGCGTTTCGTGCTTAAAGGAGATCAATTGGATGCATCACTTTCAAGGAAAAATTTGGTGGAGAGGACCACCTTTGTTTTGGAGAAATAGAGCGGTGCCCTCGTTGGTTTTGGTATCGAATCTCTAACTCCTTATGTTTACATGCTTTCCATATTTATTTCTCATAGCATGATTTGATGTTTAGTGATCATCTTGAATATGCCATGTTAATTAGATTAGTGTTATACTTATTAGTTGGTTGAAACATCCATGTTTTATATGGACTTATATTTTTGTGTTTTCACCTTGGTTAAACTAAATTGTATGACCTAGATCTAATGCTCATGCATGTACATATTGATCATATATGTTTTGTATTTCATATCCTTAATGTTTTATAGCATGTTTTCATTGTCTATGGATTAGTATGTAAATGCCATGATTATTAGATCCTTGACATACATATATAGTATTTGAGACACACATGCTTGTATGAACCCATTCTTAGTGTTCTCACTTTTGTTTAAACTATAATATACATCATGAATCTAATGCATGTGAATTTACATAGTAATCATGTTTTAGTTTTATCATGATGACTTCTATATTGTGTTTTGATGCTTCTTGTTAAGATTACTTGTTTAGATGTGAGTTTTCATTAAGACTAGGATTTATACTTGTACATATAGTGGGCCACAAATAAATTTATATATGTTTGGGCTTGATTGCTTATTTGAACCCATTAGATGTGCTAGTATAGTCTAGTTTTGATGATTCATACATTTTAAACTTGTATTCCCATTTTGGATTTGTTTTATGAGGTTTTCACTCCATGTATATGTTTGTATTGCCGAACTTTAAGATATACATGTATACCCCTTGAGTCATTTGCCTTTCATGCAAATCTATATATAAGGACTCAATGTGTTTAGGGATATGTATGTATACTTATTGTGTTGACAATTCATACATATACCATGAAATGAAATTTGTTTTGATGAAGATTTAGATTTTCTTGATTTTGTGTTTAATTGTTTAACTTCATGTATATGTCTATCTTATCCAAACTATTAGATATACATGATTATCCTTTTGAGCCACGTGCCTTCATGCATATACACTTTGTGGATTTGTTGTGTTTTGGATATGTATGTATACTTTAGTTTGTATTAGACATACATATGCCATGAAAGTTAAATAAGTTTTGATGATTTTCGTGTTTTCTATATTTAAGGAATAATTGAGCTTAATTGAATATTTTCATGATTATGATATTCACACTTTATTTGTACACTCACATTTATTGATTACTCATGTGTTTGTTTTCATGAGTCATTTTTATGCCTAATTGACTTGAGTGTTGATTATCATGTGAATTTCATGTTTTCATGAAAATTAATTTTGTTTTATTCCTTACTTGAAGGATTTCGTACTAGTTTACAAATTTTTCATATAACTAGTTGCGATATTCTTCATTTTGGTAGAGTTTTTCAAACAAATCTTATTTTCAAATCTATTTTTGAAAACCCCTACCATCTATGAGAGGATGGATGGGAGATCATGTTCATGTATGCTTTACTATGAAATCATTTTAAACTTGATCATGATTGGGAGGATTAGATTATATGAGTTATACCATGCTTTTATTGTTATGTCAATTGGTATCATTGAACTCTTTCAATTGGTATCATTTTTGATCTTTTTGTATACTCATATGTTTATTGTGTATGTATATTTTCAATTGGTATCATCTATTGGTGATTGGTACTCATTCTATTTCATACACTTTTATTTGTGCTTAAGATATAATTTTTCACAAAATCTTGTTTATGCTAGTGCTTGAGTTTCAATTTTGTTTCAATTGATTACTTTTAAATTGGTATCAAGCCCATGCATCTTTTTAGCTGGCATATCATAAAGGGGGAGAAAATTTAATTTTGTCTTTAAATTGGTGATTCTTCAATTGGTATTTGTTTCCCACTCCCTTACTTTATGATTGAAAATTTCATATTGGTATCATATGTTTAATATGAAAATCATTTACAATTGGTATCAAAATTTGTTTAGACATTCAAAATTTATTATGTTTAATTTCAATTGATATCAAGATGTTTCATGTGTTGTTACTTAAATTGGTATCTAAAATTTTTTAAAAAAAATACAAAAGTTTTGATTTGTATTGACTATATGCATATAGATTCATGTTGAGTGTATTGTGTATTGAAGAGCTTAATATCTCTTCTTTATGTGGTACACGTGTGTAGGGGGAGCTTCACATCTCCTCTTATTCATTACATAATGTGTGTTATGTGAATTAGGGCTTAACATCCCTCTTTCATGTAATGCATATGTGTAGGGAAGCTAACTTAGCGTCTTCCTCTTCATGAATGTATATAGCATATAACATCTATTGATCTTTGGTTATTTTCAATTGATATCAAGATGCTTCATTGACATATTTATCTATTGATATCTTGTTGTTTATAGTCACCCCTTATTGACCTTGTTTGTGTTTTAACAAAAAGGGGGAGAAAAAAAATTTGTTTGATTTGATTTTACTTTGTTTACCCCTTTGTTGATGATTGACAAAAAGGGGGAGAATTATTTGAGAGTTTAACCTTTATTGTTTATGCATATTTATGCAATCATGTTTTAAGAGCCTTCACTGCATATTATTATGTTTATTTGCTTATGCATGAGTTAAGGGGGAGCTTCTTTGAAGCTTTACTTTAATCCATGTATATATAACTCTATGAGTTTTGTCATCATCAAAAAGGGGAGATTGTTGGCCCAAAGGCCTTCCACTCTAGTTTTGATGATGATTAACTCATGTAGTTATGTTTACTAATAATCTTGTGTTGTTTAAGTTTCAGATCATTAACCAAGATATTAGTTGGTGATTAGCTTCAACAAGGTGTTTAGAACCTTTTCATGATGATTCCAGGGTCAAAGCTTCAAGATCACACATTGCCTAGCCCATGGATGGAGTTTTGGAGCAAGTCTTCTTGATGACACAAAGACTTAGGTATCCATAGTTTAGATAGTGTGTTTTAGATCTATTTATAAAGTTTAGTATAGTTGATATGCTCAAGTGCACAACACACACGTTTCATGATTTGGATTTTGGTTTTCATGAATAGTTTGATCAAAACAAGTTTACTTTATTTCTATGTATATTAGATATGTTCTAGATATACATACATGCTTATATGACTTATACAAACTTAGTTTGACATACCTATTCATGTAGTTTTATGTTTTGGTATATAACATATTTTTGAAATTAAAGACAAAAACTATGATATATTGTTGAATGTATATTAGACCTATGTCCATATGCATCATGCTTAATAATGTTCAAATATCATGTTTTTGTATTTCTATAAGTTTTAGGAAAATCAGATTTCCTATTGAAAAATCAAGTTTGATAAAAATACAAGTTTTGTTTTGGATAAAATTGGCAAGACAAAAAAATGAATTGATATGTTGATATATTGTCTTGGAATTTTTATCACTTGTTTGAGTTTCAATATAAAATGATAAAACAATTTTTATGGTATTTTTAAAAGAGATAAAAGATTTTTTAGAAAATATTTTCCCAAATTTTCTGTCTTTTTTTGTGCTGACAGGCTGGTCGGTCGACCCGGACGGTCGACCGCACCAAGAGCCGGTCGACCCTTAGGGTCGACCGACGTGCACAGATGTGCACGTCTGGGCAGACACAAAAACGGTCGACCGGGCCAATCGACCGGGTCGAGAGCTCTGCTCTCTGTTTTTCTGGGTCGACCGGGCCGGTCGACCGCAGTTGCCCAACGGTCATATTTCTGACCGTTGGCGGTCGACCGGGCCGGTCGACCGCTGCCTGTCAGAGCTGCCAGCTCAGCTCTAACGACTAGTTTTCTGTTGGGGCTATAAAAACCCCATCTCTTTGGGGATTTGGCCAAGTTTTTGAAGTGAAAAAATTCTGATTTTCTGAAGTGTTTAAAACAAGTTTTTCAAAAGTGTTTGGGGCTTTAATCTTTCAATCTTTATTGTTTAGGTTTTTGGAAAAATCAAAGAAAAGAATATTTTGGGAGATTTGTCTTGATTTTCATTCTATATATTTTGTAAGAATTTTCCCAAGTGTTTTTTTCTTTGTTGCTTGTTTTCCAAACACCTAGCTTTCCACACTTGAGCTATCATACTATCCTAATCTATTAGGATCTTGTTTTTTGTGGAAAAGAAAAGAGAGATTGAGTTTGTGGTTTTTGGAACCACTTGTTGTAAACACCCTTATTCTTATTGTATCCCTCTTAGGTAGAGGTGATCGGGTGATTGGTTTGCTCCCTCTAGTGAGAGGTGGAGTTTGATTGTAAACCCTCTTCGGTAGAGGTGTTGGTTGTTGTGGTTGTTTGGCTAAGGGCCTACCCCTCTTGTGTGAGGAGGTGTTTGTTTGAGAGAGGAGTTAGGTACTCCATTGTTGTACAAATCCTTCTCGGTGAAGGTTCCCTCGGTGGGAGTCCTCGGTGGACGGTACAGTGGATTGGAAATCCTACACGGTGGTGTAGGCGGGGATGTAGAGCAAGGGTGCTCGAACCTCGAAACATATCTTTGTGTTTGCGTTTGATCCACTTGTCTCTAAACTCTCTCTCTTTACATTTGTGCAAAGCATCATACTTCATTCATATCATATTTGCTTGTGTTGAGCATAATTCATCTTTTTATATCATATTTATTTGCTTGTGTTGTGCCTTGCATAATCCATATTGCTATATCCTTGATTGCTTGGCTTGATTGTGTGTGCACATTGCTTGGATTGCTTGTGTGTGTGCCCAACTTATACTCATCCAACAAGAGCTTCACATAGCGCCTCAACCCATTTCAAGGGGAATCAAGGGGAGTTAGTCCAGAGCCTCGCAAGGGGAATTTGGCTACACTTATTGTATTATATTAGTTTGTGCATAATTTGCATTAGCTTCCGCATTTAGCGCACTTAGTTTTGCATTTAGTTTTAGATTAGCGCTAACACCTATTCACCCCCCCCCCTCTAGGTGTTTTTCACTTACTAATTGTTATGATAAAGTTGTAATATTTGAAAAGTTAATTCTATATTTTAGACTTTTCATTTGAGAGTGAAACTGTCCAAAAAATCTTAACTTATTTTTGATGTTACTTATCACTTCTATGGGTTTAAATAACCGCACTCGTTTCTCACGTTTGTACAAGTTCTATTTGTTTGCAATTTTGCCCCCCTCTTCTTTTTTTTGGAACTTCAACTTCTAATAATATACTGTGTGTTTGTGTGCTTGCGAATCGCAAACCAGTTGTTTGACGAAAAGCCCGATTCATTCAACTTCCACGAGCAGTGGTACGCCTGAGGAAATTTCCAAATCTAAACCTTGAGAAGTTAAGAATATGTTACATTCCATACTAATTCTCTATAATTTCTGCGTACTCGCACCACTGTGACCCTATTTGATGCCGGTTTTTTGAAAATAAATAGAAGGTACAATTTCTTCTTGCATATAATTTAAATCAGCACCACTATCAACTAGTGTTGTGATATCAGAAATAATTGTTTCTTTGGCTATTAACAAAGTAATGGTTATAAACGATTTTTTAGAAGTAACTGTTGGGAAGAGAGAATATTGCTAAGGAAGTTGACATGAATCGTCGAGGGGTCGTCGAGTGATCGCCGAAGAAGTCAATGACGAAGACGAAGGGAAACAACAGCAGAAAACAAGCCAACAGCAGCAGGTGCAGGTTGGCCGATCGACCGGCCCGGTCGACCGGCCCGCAGTATCAGAAGCTCGGTCGACCGGCCCAGTCGACCGAGGTGCACAACGTGCACAAGTTGGAGCTCGGTCGACCGCCCGGTCGACCGACTGAAGTGACCCAACTCTCTGTCGGGCACCCGGTCGACCGCCCGGTCGACCGACAGTCGGGTGCGGGCTGCGAGTGCAGATTTGGAAATCGGTTTGTATTTAAGGGGTTGGCTATTTCTAGGGTTTGTATCTTGTAGAAGATCCTTGAGAAGGAAAAGGCTGGAGCTCTCTTACATTCAAAAAGGCTGCTAGCAATTGTAATCTTCTTCCAAAGCAATTAAATCTCTCTCTGATTGCCCCGATGACGTAGGCGTTGAGGCCGAACCTCGTTAGATTGTTTTGTTTGCGTGTGCTTTCTTCTGGAGTTTGTTTTTGTGCTGTTTGAGGGATTGTTCTTCGTGCGTGGGAGATTCAGGGAGGGATCCTCTATCGGGTTGTTGTTGCTGTCGGGGCGCGCAACAAGTGGTATCAGAGCTTCCAGGTTTGACTTGGGATTTCTGAAGATTCGGAGGGCTCGAGATCTGATTCGGTGGAGATCGTGTGTCGATCTCAGATCAGAGGTATTGGTGTTCGAGGAGATCGTGTGTCGATCTCAGAAGGACGCAAGGAGGGCTCGTGGAATCTGTGGTGGAGTAGATCCAGAGTGAAACTCGATCTAGGGTTTCAAGGGAAAAGGTAAAAATCTAATTTTTTATCTGAGTATAGATCTATTTCTAGTTGATTGTTCTTCCGCATAGATAGAGGATCAAGAAATCTCAATGGCAGAAGTAACTGCTTCGGTTAAGACAATGAATTCTCACCCGAGGATTGAAGTTGTCAAGTTCAATAGTACAAATAACTTCGGGACGTGGAGATGTGAGGTTATGGATGCGCTGAATGCATCAAACCTCGAGGACACTCTCCTATTGGAGAAGAAGAAGGGCACGACCACTAATGAAGAGTGGGCAAAGATGAACAGGTTGGCGTGTGGGTTGATACGTTCATGTTTGTCGCAAGACATAAAATACCTTGCGCAACATGAGACGTCGGCGAAGAAACTGTGGGAAACCCTTGCGAAGAAATACCTGACTAAGAGTGTTGAGTCTAAGTTGCAGCTTAAGAGTAAGCTGTACAGTTTTTAGATGAAGAAGGGGAGCACAGTGAATGAGCACATCAACCGATACACGAAGCTTCTTACAGACTTGGTAAATGTGGATGTCACGATAGAAGAGGAAGATAAGGCGATCATCTTTCTGAACTCACTCCCGACAGAGGAGTATGAGACATTCACTCTGACCTTCATCAATGGAAGGCAGACCTTGGATTACGATGAGGTGTCATCTGCACTGTCAAGTTATGAGACGAGGAAGAAGGAGAGACATCCTTCTAAGTCAAGCTTATCGGCGGAGGCACTGGAAGTAAGAGGCAGAAGTTCATCGAGAAAGGGCAAGGAGGTTAGAGAAAGATCAAAATCCAGGCCGGGTTTCAGAAATCTGAAGAGGAATTAGTGTGCCTTGTGCAAGGAATTAGGATACTAGAAAGCAGAATGCCCGAAGGCTAAAGGTAAGAAGGTGGAGTCAAAGACCGAGGCGAATCTCGCACAGGCGGATGGATCGGATGATGACTCATCACTGTTCTCTCTCTCGGTTACTACCCCTACTGTTTGTAACTCAGATAGTGCTGAGTGAATCTTGGATAGCGGAGCCACCTATCATGTGTGCCCGAACAGGGCCTGGTTTTCTAGCTTTGAGAAGCTGGATGGATGTTACATAGTCATGGGGGGTGACCATCCGTGTAATATAGAAGGGATGGGTACAGTTCGCATCAAGATGGATGATGGGATAGTTCAAGAGTTGAAGGAGGTGAGGTATGTACCTCAGCTCAAAAGAAATCTTATCTCAGTTGGCACTTTGGAAGCATCGGGCATGGTGATATCTGTTCGAGATGGTGATCTCAGGATGATCAGAGGCTCGATGGTGGTGATGAAGGGCGTCCGCCGAGGAAATCTCTACTACTTGAAGTGTAGTACAATTACAGATCAGGTGGAGACTTCGAGTTCCTCAGATGAAGGTAGCCGGAGGTCTGGCAGGGAAAGGTCGAACAGGAAGAAGAAAAATCTTTGCGAGCTCCTGCAAAGATGGAATTACTGGAAGGTGCTGCTACCTGCGAGTTGGAAGGTGGACACAGCGTTCTGGACAAGAAGAAGGTGAGATTCAGCACCAGTACTCACCGCAATGAAGGTCTTCTTGATTGTATTCACATGAGCGTATGGGGACCTGCTAAGACGGCATCGCTTGGAGGTCACAAGTACTTTGTCTCTTTGTTGATGGTTCATCTAGGCAGGTTTGGGTATATCCAATGAGACAAAGGGGAGAAGCCCTAGATGTGTTGGTGAAGTGGAGAGGCAGATAGGTAGGAAGATAAAGGAGCTTCGATTGGTAATGTTGGAAAGGACATGTACCAGTTCCTACGATTTGGCTAGAACACAGGTATTGCTACTCACTTCACAATAGGTAAGATGAGTTGGCTAAAGATGTAGTCCATTCCTTGCTGGGGGAGGTTCGGCAGTTGTTGTCTAATGCAGGATTAGACATGTCGTTTTGGGCTGAGGCGACTGAGTATACTAGCCATCTCAGGAATAGATCGACTGCGATAGGAGGTAAAGCTTCATTGGATGTTTGGTCTAGGGAAGCTGCTCAAGATCATTGTTTGCTGCGGGAGTTTGGAAGTCCGGCCTACTTCAGTGCCAAAAATGGCAAGGTGAATCTGCGAGCAAAGAGGTTTGTCTATTTGGACGTCAAAGGAAACAGCTACAGGTTGTGGGACCCCAAAGACAAGAAGATCGTGATGAGCAGGCATGTCACTTTTGGAGAGACTTTAGTGTTGAAGTCCACCGTCTCTCAGCAGGTGGAGAGGACGGAGACCAAGGGAGGATCGCAGCGGGTAGAGGTTGATGCTACTCCATCATTTCCAGTTGGTTCGGCATTAGAGGAGACTTCACCGGATGTGACACCGGGTGGAGATCATGATACAAAGGTTGATGCTGAACAGGTTGAAGACATTGTTGAGGATGTCGAGTTGTTTGCAGCTATTGGAACCAAGGTGAAACCACGCTTGTGGGGAAGGAACCATGAATCTCAAGCTTGTAATCACGGCAAGCTCAAGATGAAGGCCGTTGTCCTCCATGATGGTCGGGAAGAGGTTCATATGACTCAGTCAGACAGGTTCGCTGCTGCAGAAACAGGTACCATTGTTTGAGCTTGATGAAGCTCATCTAATGAACTACGGTTGGCTTGATCCTTTTGGGCAAAGGTACGTAGACAGCCGTAAAGGCGCAGCCATTTGGTGATGCAACTCTTATGAAGCTAGTTGGGTTCTCGAGAAGTTGTTTGGATCTTCACGTAGAGGTGAAGAGTTGTGGCCGTTGGAACTTCACGTGGAGGTGGAGAGGCTTCACGTAGAGGTGAAGCGTTGTCGTGGCCAGTTGGACTTCACGTAGAGGTGAGGTGATGTGATCTCGATGAACAGGTGTATCTTCTGGTGAGAAGATGTTGAGCTTACATAAGGAGTGGTGTGCATCCAGTTGAAGCCGATGATGTTTGGTGTGCTCTACGCAGACTTGGTTTGGACTGTCAGTGGAAGACAGGTAGACTAGATAGAGCTAGTCAGTTGGAGAGTCAGTGTTGGCTCATGAGAAGTCTTCGTGAGGTCGTGAAGTTGCGGAGGAGGAGCCACGGTATGGTAATCGGCATGTATGAAAATTCTCCTAAGGTGAAGTGCAGGGAAGGCATATGCGATATTTTCTAGTGAACAGTTGAGCTAAAGATTCCAAGCTGAGATCATGTGTCGATTTCGCCGAGATCGTGTGTCGATTTCGCCAGGTGATAGACTGGGGTACGTTGGAGATCAGCTCAGATTTTGGGAAAATCTTCGCCGAGGTGGAGAATTGTTGGGAAGAGAGAATATTGCTAAGGAAGTTGACATGAATTATCGAGGGGTCGTCGAGTGATCGCCGAGGAAGTCGACGACGAATACGAAGGGAAACAGCAGCAGAAAACAAGCCAACAGCAGCAGGTGCAGGTTGGCCAGTCGACCGGCCCGCAGTATCAGAAGCTCGGTCGACTGGCCCGGTCGACCGAGGTGCACAACGTGCACAAGTTGGAGCTCGGTCGACCACCCGGTCGACCGACTGAAGTGACCCAACTCTCTGTTGGGCACCCGGTCGACCGCCCGGTCGACCGGTGGAAGGGTCGGTTGACCGCCCGGTCGACCGATAGTCGGGTGCATGCTGCGAGTGTAGATTTGAAAATCTGTTTGTATTTAAGGGGTTGGCTGTTTTCTAGGGTTTGTATCTTGTAGAAGATCCTTGAGAAGGAAAAGGCTGGAGCTCTCTTGCATTCAAAGAGGCGGCTAGCAATTGTAATCTTCTTCCAAAGCAATTAAATCTCTCTCTGATTGCCCCGAGGACGTAGGCGTTGAGGCCGAACCTCGTTAGATTGTTTTGTTTGCGTGTGCTTTCTTCTGGAGATTGTTTTTGTGCTGTTTGAGGGATTGTTCTTCGTGCGTGGGAGATTCAGGGAGGGATCTTCTATCGGGTTGTTGTTGCTGTCGGGGCGCGCAACAGTAACTTGTTGCAATATAGGTAATAACTCATTTGTTGAGAAGAAGTAGATTCTTCAATATCATTAGTGGACTTTTCTTTTTCTTCTAGTCGAGATAGAATATATGTATTCTCTTTTTTGATAAGTTTAACTTCTTCTTTCAGGTTATTAATCTCAGAATTTAACTCTTGTAATGTTAATGTCCTTTTTCTATTTTCTTGTCTTCCACTTAAGACTTCGGACATTTTATAAACATCATTAACTTTTGGAGTTTTGATCTTTTGATCTTTATTTTTTGCAACACATAATTTCAAAAGTTGTTCTTTAAGTTCAGAAGACATATTTTCTTCTACTAATAGTTTCATGATTATTTCATGACTGAAAGTAATAACATTTAATCCATTCATTTCAACTATTGCCTTCCAGTAATTAGATTTGTCTGTTGTATAATTATTAACTGTACAATGACAAGAATTGTCCTCCTCTGAAGAGATATCACTGTTGATCATAATTTTATGTAAGGTTCTTTTAATCCTTCATCTTCTATTTCATTTATTTTCTTTTTTGTATAGCATCTATTTGCATAGTAGTCTATCTTGCCACATTTAAAACATATATTTATTTTTAGAATTATAAATCCTTTTATCATGAGTAGGATAAGAAGTATTTTTCTTCCCTTTTCTTTTCATATTAGGAAAATAGGGTTTTTTACCCTTATCTCTCTTATTTTCAGGTTGCCTCTTACTGGGTGTATCATATGCAAATTGCTGGCAAAACTTGCCCAACTGCTTTCTTTCAATGATTTTTTGAAATTTTAATTGATTTTTTAGCTTCATGTCATTACATAAAGCTAATCTTTTTTGGATACAAATGTCTGCTAGTGATCTATAGGTATGTAAATGATAAGAAATACTTTCACCACTTGCCTCTCTCGGGTGGTTCCTTACCTTTTCAGCAAACAAATTAGGAAGTCCATCAATAAATTTGGATTTCCAATAGATGCTATTAGCATCAGCCAAGTTCATTACTCGACTAATAAAAGTATCTTTATACCACCTGAAGTGGATTAATGAAGGACATTTCAAATTTGTAATAATGTCCTTGTCTTTTCTCCTTGATCTACAACATTTCCAATAAAGTGTGCAATAATAGCCAAGATCAAGGTGTAAACAACATCTTCTTTGGCTGCTGATTATTTTCTTGTTTTACGGCATTAAGAAACTCTCTTTTATTATCTTCTTAAAGGTAGTTATTCCACCAACCCCGAAGAATGCCAGTAAAATCACAAGTAAGAAAGGATATTGTGTTTCTGTCGATATTATCGTTATGCTTACATACAGTGGCGTACATCAGCATTCGATGTACCATGATATGGATTTGAAAATTTGTACATCCATCAATATTTCATTCATAAATATTTGTGCCACTGTAATCTTTTTGAAGGACTGTTTCATTTTCTTCAAATAATATATCCATAGGAGTCGGCCTTTATAATAGTATCGATATGTCCTTCTTGGAGGATAATGAATTTAATTTAATTCTAGAAACTGTTTCTTAGTTTCCTGGATCTGATTTATTAAATCAGTTTCTGAAGATATTTCCTCAAATGAGCTATTTTCTTCTTCAGTTGTGTCTGAAGAAGTTACTGAAGGTATATCTTTAAATTGAGTATTTTCTTCTTCAGGTATTTCTGAAGGATTTATAGAATGTTGTCCTTCGAGAGTTTGAATTCTAGGGTGTTTAAGTTGTTTATTTAAAGCTTCTATATCCCTAAAGGTAACATTTTCAATGATTGAGTCATTTACTTGCTTTAGCTTGAATCCAGTTATTTCTAGATTTGATTTTATTATAACCTAATCTATTTGTTTAACAACAAATTTTTCTCCACTAACCTTGGTTAGTGGACAATTTCATTCAATTATTTTCAAGTTTTCTACAGTTATTTCAACTCTAGTGAGTTGTTGTCCAACTACTTGTAAATAAACATTTGAATAATTATTTTACTTAAAAAACTTATTAAGCTCTTTAAGTGTTTTATCATTGGAAGTTTTTTCTTCTGATGTCTTTATAAAAGCTATAATTTTCAAATTTGAAGTTGATATTCTGGATAACTTCAAAGGATCAGTTGGAGGATATATCGACCTAACAATTGATCCAGTGCTAGTTTTTCACTGCTTATAATGTTCATCTAGCACATTAATTCTTTGTTCCTGTTATTTGACATAATAGTCTAAGTACCTGGGTACAAAGAATTTGAGTTGTTTTTCTGACTCTAAAGTCTGATAATAGTCATTCTTATAAAGTTGCCTTTGTTCTTCAGACAGATAGGCAAAATACCATTTATGAAATGATTCATTATACTTATGTTGAAATCCCTTATTAAGAAATTTTTTTATCTTACTTCCAGGACTTAAATCCATCAAATTAATTGAGATGGAAGCTCATTTCAGAGCTAGTTTGAGATATATTGTCCCTTTGTTTAGTTGGGGACATATTATTCCTTTGTTCATATACTGGATGCAGTATATTAGTCTCTAAAATTCTAATATCTTGAATCTCAGTCTCAGGAGTCATTCTTCTTGATACAAATCTCCTAGATATAGATAACCTCGCAGGGTTATTTATGTCGGTCAATATAATTGACCTTGTTGGATTAAACATGATTTCAACCTCACCATCTTCTGTCTGTATAATTTAATTAATTTCTTGATTGATGATAGACTTAGGATGAATAGTATTAGGTATAACCTACTTTTCTAGAAAATTTATTTCATCCCATTTTATTCGTCTATTGACAGCTATATGGGACGACAAGATATTTGTTTCTACTAGAACTGTTTTTAACTCTTGGAGCTAAATGGAATGGATCATTCATAGGAATAGTATATGGTGAGTTTTAGGTCATCTCCTTAGATTGTAATTTAAAGAGGCCTACTACAAAATTTCTGTTTATATTTTAGTCTAACTCTTAACGGTTTATTTTTCATGCTCTGACGTCCAAATGCAAGATCCACTCCATTGAAGTTAATCTATATTATTTGAAGTCATTAAAATCAAAAATTATATTATTTGAATACTTTTTGCTTATCCATCAAGTGGATGCAAAACGAACAGTTGAAAGTAATGAGTTGTTTAGTTTAACGCTGTATAGTATTTGAAATCAAACAAAAATTAGTTTGTGAGTGTTTTTAATGTTTAGATCATAACGAAATAATCGGATTGAGAATTTGTATGTACAAAGATGTAGATCTAACAAAAATGCTATTTTCGACCGTCAATTTTGCGCCCACTTGATGGTTAAGCAAAAAGTATTCATATGACATGAATTTTGATTTTTAAAGACTTCAAATAATATAGATCAACTTAAAAGGAGTGGATCTTGCATTTGGATGCCGGAGCATGGGATTTAAATCGTTTAGAGTTGGACCCAAAAATAAACGTTTATTTTGTAGTCTCTCTCTCTCTCTCTCTCTCTCTCTCTCTCTCTCTATATATATATATATATATATATATATATATATATATATATATATATATATATATATATATATATATATATATATATATATATAGGGGTTTCTGTACCTCAGCTGCTAGCTGAAAGTGTTTCTAAGCGGGCGTGACATGGCGTTATATTAGCCACAAATCTGATGAAATTTTAGGCGCTAAAAAGATAAAACATTTCACTCGAAAAGACCATCAATCACTTACCGCTGCCTACTGACTAAAATATCCTCAGTTTCACTTTTAACCTGGTCAAAACTATTCCACTCTCAAAAAAATTATAGATCAGAAAATTGAGTTTTTCACTGACCAAAAAATTAAAGATCTTGATTTCTAAATTTCTGAATCATCCACATCAAAAATTAAATTTTTATAACAAGATCTGATCAAGATGATGAGCAAGAAAGCATTCGCCAAAAAAGGTAAAAAAAACGTGAAAACCCTAGATTATTAGGTGCCCTAGCAAAAAAAAATTTAAAATTTTTTCAAAACTTTTATATTTAAAGAATTTTTTCACCTTTTTTATATCAATTCGCTTCAGATCGCTGTCGGTACCTAAAAAATTTCAATTTCTGTGTTGAATTTTAATTCTAAGACTTAAAATTCAATTGAAAATTTCTATTAAATATAGGTTTTTAATTAAAATTTTGGACAATCTAATTTCAAAAATTATTTTTGAAAATTATTTTTTTAAAAAAGAATGCGACTATGGTCGCATTAATTTTCAAAAATTTTTTATTTTTGAAAGTTGTTTTAATCACAATTCAACCGCTTATTGTGGCTTGAAACAGTTTTTTTAATTTTTTTTATTTTCAAAAACTGCAATCGAAGACACAGTTTGTGATAAATAATTTTTTGGATTTAAAATTTTTTTTAAAAATTTCTCAAATTTTGTACTATTAAGAACGCTGCGATCGAGACTGCATTTTTAACATCATTTTCAATTTTAAATTTATTTTATTTTACACTGTGACCTCAGTCATAGTTTTGTTTATCTTTTTTTTAATTTTTGCTACAAGGATCACAGTCTTTTTTATTAATTAAGCTTAATAGGATACTGTGACTGTTGTCGTAGTCTTTTGAAACAACGACAAAGGTCTTATACGTTAAGTAATTAATTTGATTAGAAGACTGCGACATTGATCGCAGTCTTACGTAACAGAAGTCCTTTTTAAGAGTTTTGTGTGATAACACTGCGACCTTAGTCACAGTCTTTTATAACTTATTTTTCATAGTTGCGGCCAAGGTCGCAGTCTTTTTATTAATAAAGTTATTTATAAATACTGCGACCGAGGCTTTATTTAATGTGGACTTATGTTTTTAATGTTTCTGCATCAGTAGTTAGGCAAAAAGTGAAGGTTCGTCCAATGAGATCGAACGTAAAGCCAACATGTGAATTAATTAGAAAATTCAAAAAGCACATTCATTTTTTTGAATTGTTGATTGATTTAATTAACACATCTGTCAAAATATAATTGCATTATTTATAAAGTTCATGTATTAATTTCATATTTTTTTTTTGAAATTTATGTTTAGACTCACTCTATGTAACACGTGCAAGCTCTCTTATGAAAGGAAGTAACTAAAAGAACTAGTTGGTTCTAGTAACATCTAGAGGTCATAATAAAACCATAAGAATTAGAACTATTTCATGTTTGTACTTTGTTATGACAATGAGCCTACTAATTAGATACTTGTGTCAAATATACTTAGAATCCTGACCCAGAAGTGGAAAACTCTATTGAAGCTTAGGATCTAATTATATTTAAAAACTTGTCCATCTTTTCTTTTAACTCATGTGAGACTGAGTCATTCTCTCTTTTGCCATATTCTTTTAGTCACTCAAGTGGGTTCGAGTGATCAAGTTCTAACTATCTTCACCTTGACTCAAATTCAGTCGCAACAATCTTTATTTTAATTTGAACTCGATTGAACTATTCTTGCACTGCATGTACTCTAAGCTCATCTGTGTTTTGCATGATGATCATCTGTGTTTTACGTGAGAGAGAGGTAGAATCGCTGAGGGGCACATCTGTCTTGGCTGACCGCACGAGGTCGGCGATATGCCTTTTAGCGCAATGATCATGTTGGAGGAGAGAAGATATTAAAGGAGGTAATGCCATGCCAAGTGCTGTAGAAGATTGCCAAGTGCCGTCGAAGATCGCCAAGGAAGTCGACGATGAAAGGCAAAGGGACAGCGGCAGGAATAGCAGCAGCAGAAGAAGACAGGTGGGTCGGTCGACCGGGCCGGTCGACCGACGTGCACAACATGCACAGGGTTTTGGGCGGTCGACCGGCGGGTCGACCGAAAAGCTCTGTCTGCAGGAACCCAACTCTCTGTTGTTTTGGGTCGACCGGACCGGTCGACCGGAGAGGAGGTCGGTCGACCGGGCCTGTCGACCGACAGTCGGGTTGGGCAAAAATCTGCTGCTCCGCAAATCTGGGTATTTAAGCCTAAGGTTGATTTCTAGGGTTAAGGACCTGCGAAAAAGTATTAGCTTTAAGTTCTCTTGTATTCAAAGAGACTAAGAGCTATTGTAATCATCTTCCTAAATATAAAATCCCTCCATTGATTGCCCCGAGGACGTAGGCATTGAGGCCGAACCTCGTTAAATCTTGTCTTTGTGATTCGTGTGTTCTTCGTGTGATTGTTGGGTTGTTCTTTGTGCTGGAGATCTTGGGATTCTCTATTGTTTGGTTGTTGTGATTGGATATCGCGCACAACAAGTGGTATCAGAGCTTTCAGGTTACACTTGGGATTTCTGAGGATTCGAAGGGCTCGAGATCTGATCCTGTGGAGATCGTGTGTCGATCTCAGATCGGAGGTATTGGGTGTTAGAGGAGATCGTGTGTCGATCTCAGAAGGACGCAAGGAGGGCTCGTTGAATCTGTGGTGAAGTAGAACCGGAGAGAAACTCGATCTAGGGTTTCAAGGGACAGGTAAAAATCCTATTTTTATCTGAGTAGAGATCTATTTCAAGTTGGCTGTTCTTCCGCATAAATAGAAAATCAGGGAAAATCTCAATGGCAGAAGAAACTGCATCTGTTAAGACAATGAACACTCACCCAAGGATTGAAGTTTTTAAGTTTAATGGGACTAACAATTTTGTATGTGGAGATGTGAGGTTATGGATGCGCTGAATGCATCAAACCTCGAAGACACTCTCCTATTGGCGAAGAAGAAGAACACTACCACTGATGAAGAGTGGGCGAAGATGAATAGGTCAGCATGTGGCTTGATACGTTCATGCTTGTCACAAGACATAAAATACCTTCTGCAGCATGAGACGTCAGCGAAGAAACTGTGAGAAACCCTTGGAAAGAAGTACCTGACGAAGAGTGTAGAGTCCAGGTTGCAGCTTAAGAGTAAGCTGTATCAGTTTCGGATGAAGAAGGGGAGCACAGTAAATGAGCACATCAACTGATATACGAAGCTTCTTACAGATCTGCTAAATGTGGATGTCACGGTAGATGAGGAAGATAAGGCGGTCATCTTTCTGAATTCACTTCCTGCAGAGGAGTACGAGACATTCACACTGACCTTCATTAATGGAAGGCAGAGCTTGGATTATGATGAGGTGTCGTCTGCATTGATGAGTTATGACACAAGGAAGAATGAGAGGCATCCTTCTCAGTCAGGGTCATCAGCGGAGGCATTAGAAGTAAGAGGCAAAGGTTCATCAAGGAAGGGAAAGGAGATTAGAGGAAGATCGAAATCCAGGCCAGGTTTCAGAAATCTGAAGAGGAATCAGTGTGCCTTGTGCAAGGAACTAGGACACTGGAAAGTAGAATGCCCGAAGGCTAAAGGTAAGAAGGTGGAGTCAAAGACCGAGTCGAATCTTGCACAGGCGGATGGATCGGATGATGACTCATCAGTGTTCTCTCTCTCGGTTACTACCCCTACTGTTTGTAACTCAGATAGTGCTGAGAGGATCTTGGATAGCGGAGCTACCTATCATGTGTGCCCAAACAGGGCCTAGTTTTCTAGCTTTGAGAAGCTGGA
Source organism: Agave tequilana (assembly GCA_038442645.1). Taxonomy (NCBI): domain Eukaryota; kingdom Viridiplantae; phylum Streptophyta; class Magnoliopsida; order Asparagales; family Asparagaceae; genus Agave; species Agave tequilana. The sequence continues at coordinate 123,011 of JAVJIF010033392.1, forward strand.
TGGATGTTACACGGTCATGGGGAATGACCATCCGTGTAATATAGAAGGGATGGGTACAGTCCGCATCAAGATGGATGATAGGATAGTTCGAGAGTTGAAGGAGGTGAGGTATGTACCTCAGCTCAAAAGAAATATTATCTCAGTTGGCACTTTGGAAGCATCGGGCATGGTGATATCTATTCGAGATGGTATTCTCAAGATGATCAGAGGCTCGATGATGGTGATGAAGGGCGTCCGCCGAGGAAATCTTTACTACTTGAAGGGTAGTATGATGACAGATCAGGTGGAGACTTCGAGCTCTTCAGATAAAGGTGGCCCGGAGGACTGGCAGGGAAAGGTCGGACATGAAGATGGAAGGTCTTTGCAAGCTCCTGCAAAGAAGGAATCCATGGAAGGTGCTGCAACCTGCAAATTAGAAGGTGGACACAACGTTCTGGACAAGAAGAAGGTGAGATTCAGCACCAGTACTCACCAAAATGAAGGTCTTCTTGATCGTATTCACGTGAGCATATGAGGACCTGCTAAGAAGGCATCGCTTGGAGGTCATAGATACTTTGTCTCATTTATTGATTGTGCATCTAGGCAGGTTTGGATATATCCTATGAGACAAAGGGATGAAGCCCTAGATGTGTTGTTGAAGTGGAGAGGAAGAATGGAGAGGCAGATAGGTAGGAAGATAAAGGAGCTTCTTATTGGTAATGTTGGAAAAGACATGAACCAATTCCTACAGTTTGGCCAGAACACAGGTATTGCTGCTCACTTCACAACAGGTACAGATGAGTTGGCTAAAGAAGTAATCCGTCCCTTGCTGGAGGAGGTTCGGAAGATAATGTCTAATGCAGGATTGGACAAGTCGCTTTGGGCTGAGGCGACTGAGTATGCTAGCCATCTCAGGAATAGATCGACTGCGATAGGAGGTAAAGCTCCATGGGAAACTTGGTCTGGAAAAGCTGCTCAAGATCATGGTGTGCTGCGGGAGTTTGGAAGTCCGGCCTACTTCAGTGCCAAGAACGGCAAGGTGAATCCGCGAGCAAAGAAGTTTGTCTATTTGGGTGTCAAGAAGAACAGTACAGGTTGTGGGACCCGAAGACAAGAAGATCGTGATGAGCAGGAATGTCACTTTTGGAGAGACTTCAGGGTTGAAGTCCATCGTCTCTCAGCAGGTGGAGAGAACGAAGACCGAGGGCGGATCGCAGCGGGTGGAGGTTGATGCTACTCCATCATCTCCAGTTGGTTCGGCATCAGTATAGACTTCATCGGATGTGACACCGAGTGGAGATCGTGATACCAGGATGGGTGCTGGACAAATGGATGACATTGTTGAGGATGTCGAATTATTTGCAGCTATTGGAACCAAGGTGAAACCACGCTTGTGGTTAAAGAAGCATGAATCTCAAGCTTGTGATCGCGACAAGCTAAAGTTGAAGGCCGTTGCTCTCCATGATGGTCGGGAAGAGATTCATATGACTCAGTCTGACAGGTTCACTGCTGCAGATACAGGTACCATTATTTGAGCTTGATGAAGCTCATTTTAAATGAACTACAGTTGGCTTGATCCTTTTGGGTAAAGGTACGTAGGCAGCCGTAAAGGCGCAGCCATTTGGTGATGCAACTCTTATGAAGCTATTTAGGTTCTCGAGAAGTTGTTTGGATCTTCACGTAGAGGTGAAGAGTTGTGGCCTATTGGAGCTTCACGTAGAGATGGAGAGACTTCACGTAGAGGTGAAGAGACTTCATGTAGAGGTGAAGTGGTTTGGCCAGTTGGATCTCACGTAGTGGTGAGATGGTGTGATCTCGATGAACAGGTTTATCTTCGGTTAGAAGATGTTGAGCTTGCATAAGGAGTGGTGTGCATCCAGTTGAAGCTGATGATGTTTGGTATGCTCTACGCAGACTTGGTTGGACCGTCAGTGGAGACAGGTAGACTAGATAGAGCTAGTCAGTGGAGAGTCAGTGTTGGCTCATGAGGAAGTCTTCGTGAGGTCGTGAAGTTGTAGAGCAGGAGCCATGGTTGGTGATCGGCATGTATGAAAATTCTCCTATGGTGAAGTGCAGGGAAGGCATGTGCGATGTTTTCCAGGAATAGATGAGCCAAAGATTCCAAGCCGAGATCGTGTGTCGATTTCGCCGAGATCGTGTGTCGATTTCGACCGGTGCGCGCAAGCCGAGATCGTGTGTAGATTTCGCCGAGATCGTGTGTCGATTCGCCAGGTGATGGACTGGGGTTTCGTTGGAGATCGGCTCAGATTTTAGGAAAAATCTTCGCCGAGGTGGAGAATTGTTGGAGGAGAGATGATATTAAAGGAGGTAATGCCATGCCAAGTGCTGTAGAAGATTGCCAAGTGCCGTCGAAGATCGCCAAGAAAGTCGACGATGAAAGGCAAAGGGACAGCGGCAGGAAATAGCAGCAGCAGCAGAAGACAGGTGGGTCGGTCGACCGGGCCGGTCGACCGACGTGCACAGCATGCACAGGGTTTTGGGCGGTCGACCGGCGGGTCGACCGAAAAGCTCTGTCTGCAGGAACCCAACTCTCTGTTGTTTTGGGTCGACCGGACCGGTCGACCGGAGAGGAGGTCGGTCGACCGGGCCTGTCGACCGACAGTCGGGTTTGGGCAAAAATCTGCTGCTCCGCAAATCTGGGTATTTAAGCCTAAGGTTGATTTCTAGGGTTAAGGACCTGCGAAATAGTATTAGCTTTGAGTTCTCTTGCATTCAAAGAGACTAAGAGATATTGTAATCATCTTCCTAAATATAAAATCCTTCCATTGATTGCCCCGAGGACGTAGGCATTGAGGCCGAACCTCGTTAAATCTTGTCTTTGTGATTCGTGTGTTCTTCGTGTGATTGTTGGGTGTTCTTTGTGCTGGAGATTTTGGGATTCTCTATTGTTTGGTTGTTGTGATTGGATAGTGCGCACAACAGATCACACGTCTTCCCCGAGACTGGTAACATTGTTCATATATTTATTTTATCAAATTGTTTGTTATTTTAATTTTTGGATGGAAAAATTCTCAGAATCTAAAAGGCATAGTATATTTTTCATACAGAACAATCTTCTCACTTAGGTTTCCTTCATTTAAACAAACCAATTATGAGCTAAAGCCTAGAAACCACAGTGCTAACTGTAACACACAGCAAGTCTTGACATAATATAGTTACCATATCAGTATATTGTCATTGTTTAGATGTGGCACATCCATTGTATACAGGATTTTGTGGATTTGAGGGATTAGTCTGGGAACCATTCCATGTCATCTGGTTATGATTCTGCACTAAAACAATCGCTCAGAGCAAAGATACATTTAATCAAAACATTGGACAATCCAAATCCCACTTTGATTGGTTTGGATTAAGAATAAAATGAATCTGCCATAGAAACACCTAAAACATCACATGAACAACTGAAAAGTCATCATTTTGTTAACAAATAAGACACGCAGAACGTTAACTGCTGTTAATTTTTGTTCAAAAGAATTGCATGGAAGTGACATTGGCCAAGTGAAGTGTGAACTTAGGATCATTGTTTTTTTTCAGAAAAAATGGGAGATTACTTAATAAGACATTTCTCTAGCCACACAAATATTATTTACTGCACGTATTATTTTCTGACATGCAACAAAGGTTTGCACAGGGGTTATTTCTCTTCCATTAACATATAGAGAGATTAATTCATGTAGTAAGAAACTGAATTTAAAGCCGTAAAGAAACTAAGTTTGTGCATTTAGGCCTATCTCTAATGTATACCCGTCTACAGAATAAAATTAGTCCTGATAAACTCCCCTAATCTCAATTGTTCTACATTGACTGCCTACCATCAACACTACACCATTTTTCCATCAAGTCTCTGTTATATTGGTTCACTCCTATGATTATACTCAAGCATACACTGAAGATATAGAAACACTGGTGGCATCTAGGCTTGCATCAAAACTCCAGGAACAAGAACACACCAACTGTGCTGGATAGCAACAATCTTCATAGCCCTGGCTTATATGCTTGTCAACACTCCTAACCATAACCTCAGTTGTATTATATTACAATTAAGGCATGAACATGTGCCTCAAAAAAAAAAAAAAATTCAGTTTGTTATAGACCAAACAAACACCACTTGAAGTACATTTTCTTTTGCAGATCCCAATGAAATTTGTACATTTGCTAATAATTGTACCTTTTTCTTAATTCTCAAAAGAAAAATACTAAGTATTTGTAAAGATTGAAGTATTGAACACCTAATATCATAGTGATAAGTAAATTAACATTTAAATGTGGATAAATATTAAAATGAACGTCGCACAAAAGGCTACAAACATCACATTCAAAAAGAAACAAATAGCTATAGCTTACAGGTTAAGATTTATCAAAAAAATCGAACAAATAACGAGATAATAATTATAAGAACAGAGAAGGATAATGCTCGATACAATAATTAACTATTACCTTCTGTCATTATCAGAATTATGACTAGGCTGAATTATTAATTTCTTTTTAGATCTCTTTCTAATATTACTTGGCGAGTACATATCTGATAATTTTGCATGTGGCACTACCTAATTCTGATCATCAACATTCCTCTTTCTGTGAATGGAGTGTTTTATCCCCTTTCTGTATCTCTTCTTTCTCTTCTCTTATAGGGAGGCCTATGTACATATCGTGTGTACTAACTGTCAAATCATTTATCCTTCGCATAAGCCTTTTCGAGGTTGTTTAGAGTTGCTGTCAACATGGACATACATAGAACTCTGATCTTGATGTGATAAATCATTAAATCCCCAAAGATGGTGTAATACTGGTTTTGCTGTCAACATATTCTACTAGGGCTTATCATGCTAACTTATAAGAACGTTTGCTTTAGTAGTATTAACTAGCTTTACCTACTGGAACTTCTGTATGAGTATAGTACTGGATTCGATTAATTTCATGATTATGGCATACACCAATAATTTGATAGCAAATAATTTGAACTCAACCTGACAACTTCCTGTTATATATTTTCTCACAAGGGCAAGGTACCTCATTAATCCCAGTTTGCACCTCAGTTTTTTTTTAAAGATATTTTAAATCTCTATTTTTCTAAACATTATCTGCAGTACGTTTGAAAGAAGATGGATATCAGAATGTGGTACATTGCACTGGAGTCACATTCAGCTCTACTAAATGGTCTATGTTATTTGATTATTTACATATGAATAATAATTAACTCTTACTATTACTGTATTTAGTGAGTAATCTCTAGACTCATTTTGCTATTTCTTTTGTAGATTTCAATACAAAATCAATTAAGTGTTATTTTAGTTACATATCTTACCATAAACCATGTTTATTAAATTACAAATATTTTCATATTTATTCTGTAATTATGGAGGTTAAGAATTTGTTCTAATCTTACTGCTCAAAATTAAATTTTATATCTAATTTTGTTGATGATGTGCTTTAACAAGACTACGATGGACAAACTGGCTATTAAACTATACTTGAGAAACAACAAAGAAAATTTTTTAATTGCAGACTTTAAGCATTTTAATTGCAGATTGATAATTATTTGATTTATTAAATATTTTCAAATAGAGTTCAATTTTCAATGCTTGTTTAAATCTCACTAACAAATATTTGAATTCATTTGTTGTTTGTTAATTCGGTTTCTCTAATCCAAATGGAATGAGCAGCAACAACAAATGTGTGGCATATTCGTGAGAACAGGAAGCACTTGTGCTCGTATGGTCAGTTTATCTTACTCATTAATTTAATTCTTACATTTGAAAATTACATGTATAACGTGACATAAAGAATTTATAAATGATGATACGCTCATAGGATGAAAAATTCAATTTGAGATTAAGGATATGAAATGGTAAGGCAAGTTCGAAAGGTAGGTTATATAGCTAGCCACCAACATGCAGCCATCCTTATGATCAAATTGTGGCATTATATCTTTATGCGTCATCAATTTACAAAGGTAATAAGATATTAGTTTTATATATGCTAGAACTTTCATTATCATTCTTTATTGATAATATCATTGAGAATGAAAACTAAATTGCAAATTTGTTTCTGATGGTATCACAAATGTTATTGTTTTTTATGTATTCGATAACACATTTGTTACTTACTCTATATCTTGTTCATTTTGCAATGATAATGATATTTGAATCTATATTTGAATATTATTTCATGATCAAATATTGTATGTCTCTCAAATTGGGGGGAAGCTTTTCATAAGATGGGTAGTTATGTCTGAATCAAAATATGAAATATATGGAAATGTTTTAAGTCATATATATGAATGACACTGGACCTTATAAAGTCCACTTTGATAAAGGGTCTATCTAGGAGAATAATCCTAAAAACATCGAGGGGGATGGGGTTAAGCCCATAGTAGAGATCACCGACAGCGGGAACCCAACCTTCTTGATTGCTGAGTTGGTCTCATGAAAGAGGTTCAATGTGATAGAAACAAGCTGGACTGGTGATTCTCATATGGAGTACTGACCTTGGAGATTACACTCCTACTTGTAGCACTAAATGCATTAATGATCTGCACTATTATAGCTACTACCCCATTCCTATGATGACAGTGCTCATATTGTGATCGGTTACGTTGAGCTTATGCTCTTAACAAGTCCAACGTATGTAATGTGGGAGGTATCATTCCGATCACATATACCTTTTGAGGACTCACCTACGTGAGAGGAACCTTGAAGGCCGCGGTTAGGGCGGAGGGCTGACCCCTAAAAACTCTCATGAGTCGGTTGTGAGTATGGCCATAGCGCTCCACCCCACGACCCAATATTCTAAGCATTCTATGTGTGCTTTTGTCGATTCTTGGTAAAGGGGCCTAATTTAAGGCCTAATCTATTATGTCACTCAAGATGTGACAAAATGTCATTAAGTTTAGATTCAAAATCGGAAGCTACCTGCACCGATTGCATAGGATAAAATGCCCAGATATTCTTACATCTCCTATATTTATTTGAAATTTAAATCTTTTGGATGGGACTGTTGGATATTTTATTAAAATATAAAAAAGATTAAAATTCTTAAATAAATTACTTGACTTGGTCTCTAACCACTACTCCACTAATGGTGTTATTATCATAGAAAGTGGGGTTAGTTATCATATTAGTGGGGTTAGTTATTAAGAGTTAGGGGCTAAGCTTCACTATATATATATATACCAACATCATGAAAGTAGAAGTAAGAGAATTAAAAAATAGAAAAAGGATTCCTCTCTCTTCCCTCTTTCTCATATCAAATTTCATCTTCCACCTTTAATCTGGGCATTGCTTACAGTTCGAGGTCACCTCCCCTTTCGTAGTCGTGCACGCAAGGGACACCGACAGAGAGGGGTAGTATCGCTAAGGAGCACATCTGTCTTGCCTGACCGCACGAGGTCGACAATATGCCTTTTAGCGTAGTGATCACACGTTGATGCGGACATCCAAAGAGCTTCACTGTTCGAGTTGTTTCAGTCGATTGGAGTCTGTATTTTTTATTTATTTAAGTCGATGTTGTTTTCTTTGATTTAGCTTTGTATTTCTCTTTTTATCCCATATCGACTACGTGGAGAAAGTCCTCGACTCTGTAAGCCTATATTAAGGCATGATTCTAATAAAATTGTAATGAAGATCTGTTTTAATGAAAATTTGTATTTTTGTTATGAAAATATCAACCGGACATTGAGTGTGAAACTCCTTTTCAAAATACGATTTAGTGTGAAGTTTTATCCTAATTATCTCTTCCTTATCTCAAATCCCAATCCAAATCTTATCTCTAATCCCAACATCTCACTTCAGCCAAATATCCAAATCAATCCGCAAAAAAAAAAAGCCAAGCCATCCCTATCTTTCATCCCCGTGGACCCCACGAGGCCCCCACCCCAACATTCCTTCTTCTCTCTCCTTTTTCCCCTGCAAACCGAGAACAACCAAAGCCAAATTCAAACTTGTGAAACCCAACAGGGCCTTAACTTCCCTTTTCCATGTGACCTCACCGCACGTGCCACCCTCACCCTCATCCTCTACCTATTCTTGAGTTTTTTTCTCTGCATACGAAACCTGTAACCCAAACGAAATCAAAAAAAGAAAACTCATTCAATCTCTATGCATGCGTCCTGGTCATCAGAGCATCATCGCCAACATCCCCACGCCTTCAACGTCAACGACGAGTACATCTCCTTCGTCATCAAAGCTCGGATTCCTCAACCGCCACCAACACTTCTCTCTGGTTGTGCCTCCTTAGCCCACCTCTCTCCTCGATAGCAGCCAGCGAAGCGATCCCCAACACCTCCGCTCATCAATGTTGTTCGGACATTTTCACAGTTCCTACAACAACAACAGTTAGGTTCAGTAATTCAACTAAAGTATCAGCAACATCCAAGTTCAGTGGTGAAATCAGAAGCATAGAGACAAGAACAAGTCAGTTTACCTGAGAACCTCTGTAGGTAATTTTCTTCTTTCAATAGTCACATTATCAATTGGAATTATGTCACAAATATATCTCTACTGTTTTATCATCTTGATATGCTGTCCACTAAATATTGTGAGCTTATGTGTTACTTTGCTTCGTGCTTGTTAATCTACTGATTTTGACATTGTGTTTAGGACAGTTCATATATATGAGTATTGCAATTGAAATCTTGAGATGATTATCTAAATTACGCATGCAAATTATTGTTAAAACCCATCTTGCCATATTATTAGTTTTATATAATTTTCTATCGAAGATCAATATTTTGGTGAGACGTTGCGGAATTTGGATTTATCACTGATATACCACACCATAAGATCCCCGTTTCACATCAGTTTAGTATCAGAGCCAGGTTTAGGTAGGAAAACTTCTACATCATACGGTTATTAGGAATTTCATATTTTCTTTGCATAAAATAGTTTTAAAAATAAAAAAAATTTTGCATCTAATAACTCTCATCCCACCCCTATGAATTCCCAGCTTGCCACGACACTTGCCGCCATAAGCGCTCAACTTGATAACCTGGTCAAACCACGGAGTCCTATAATCAAACCCTAGATAGGATCATCACTAAAGTCGAGAAGAAGTCTGATAACACCAATTCTTCAGTGAATCCATACACCTCAAATGAACTAATTCAAATCGTCGTTACCAACAATAGATTAAAGAAAGGTATTCCGGTGATTAGACTCGACCCTAAAAGAATCAAGCTTGAAAATCCTACTCTCCCAGTAGCCACGCCTGTGATAAAAGAGTCTAGCGACAGAGATTATTCCAAGTTTAGTCCAACGATTAAGTGTTACAAGTGTCAAGATTATGGGCATGTTGCTGCAAACTGCCCAACTCCAGTAAAGTCCCTCAAGTTAGGGAACCGCCTATAATAAATTCAGAGCCCCTTCCTCCCTTACTACCGACACCACATTCTTCACTTTCTTTACTGTCGACTCCAACTGTCATTGTCTGATCTGATCGTAAACATCTTCCTCCTTTATTGCTGACACCTGCCCGTATGATCACGGAGCTTATCGATGTCCTATCTGAAGAACCTATTTGCCATGTGGAAGAATCAGAAGATTCAAATCTTGATGAAAAGATTACGGGTGATAACCTTGAGGAGTCCAATACTTTGAGTCCTCTTGAAGTTGTTTCAAATATTACAGAGTTTACTGATATCTCTTCTAAAGATAGTGCTCTAAATCTCTCCGAAGTCAACCCTATCGTCAAGAAATCTATCGCTGTCTTTTCTGAAGACCTCCCAGATAAGCTATTACTGACACGTGATATCCAACATGCCATTGAGTTAATAACAGGACTTAATCTTCCCTACTTGCCACACTCTAAGTTGGATCCTATCAAACAAATCGAACTTAAAGGGCAAGCTGATGAGTTGTCACTAGAGGTCAATCAATCGTGCCTTGTCCCAATAAACATCCACTTTATGAGGACAAATTTTGAAACTATATAGTGGCAAACGATGTTGGTCAGATCAGGGATATTTTCATTTATGGTCGATCTGCATTCAAAGACTTAAGGGATGTCGTTATGGGAGAACCTCACAGTCTGCAGAGTATCAACTTTTTCTCCCTTACGGCTAAACAAAAAGGTGTTTTTACTCAGACTTTACCTGTTAAAATATCTTTTGTTATCATTAACAAAGTAATAGGTAAACTACCACATACATTTATGCCAACACAGCAGTGAAATGTGATAAAAATTTAAATGATTAAATTATCTGGTGTATTCTAATGATATCTGATTGTTTAAAATGAATATTACCTATTGAGTGGTGAGTTGCAGTAGGTAGACCCAATTGTGTTGAAGCGTTACGGGAGCTTTCTACACCAAACTCGATGGAGTCGAGTTTTCTCCCACCTAGGGAGAATGATGCGAACATCCAAAGAGCTTCACTATTCGAGTAATTTCAGTCGATTGGAGTCTGTATTTTTTATTTATTTGAGTCAATGTTGTTTTCTTTGATTTAACTTTGTATTTCTCTTTTTAGTCCCATATCGACTACGTGGAGAAAGTTCTCAACTCTGTAAGCCTATATTAAGGCATGATTCTAATAAAATTGTAATGAAGATTTATTTTAATGAAAATTTATATTTTCTGTTATGAAAATATCAACCGGAGATCGAGTGTGAAACTCCTTCAAACTACGATTTAGTGTGAAGCTTTATCCTAATTATCTCTTCATTATCTTAAATCCCAATCCAAATCCTATCTCTAATCCCAACATCTCACTTCAGCCAAATATCCACATTAATCTGCACAAAAAAAAAAGCCAAGCCATCCCTCTCTTTTATCCCCATGGATCCCACGAGGCCCCCACCCCCAACATTCCTTCTTCTCTCTCCTTTTTTCCCCCGCAAACAGAGAACAACCAAAGCCAAATTCAAAATTCTGAAACCCAACAGGGCCTTAACTTCCCTTTCCCATGTGACCTCACCCCACGTGCCACCCTCACCCTCATCCTCTACCTATACTTGAGTTTTTTTTTCTCTGCATACGAATCCTGTAACCCAAGCGAAATCAAAAAAAGAAACTTCATCCAATCTCTATGCCCGCGTCCTGGTCATCAGAGCATCACTGCCAACATCCCCGCCTCTTCAACGTCAACGACGAGTAAATCTCCTTCGTCCTCGAAGCTAGGATTCCTCAACCGCCACCAACACTTATCTCTGGTTGCGCCTCCTTAGCCCACCTCTCTCCTCGATAACAACCGGCGAAGCGATCCCGAGCTCCTCCGCTCATTAATGTTGTTCGGACATTCCTACAACAACAACAATTAGGTTCAGTAATTCAACTACAGTATCAGCAACATCCAAGTTCAGTGATGAAATCATAAGCATAGAGATAAGCACAAGTCAGTTTACCTGAGAACCTCAGTAGGTAATTTTCTTCTTATTGGCCCATAGGCCTTCCACTCTAGTTTTGATGATGATTAACTCATGTAGTTATGTTTACTAATAATCTTGTGATGTTTAGTTTCAGATCTCTAACCAAGATATTAGTAGGTGATTAGCTTCAACAAAGGAGTTTGAAGCGTTCACATGGTGATTCAAGAGCCCGAGCATCAAAGATCATATATAGCACTCGTTGGAGTCAAGTTCGGTGGATCACGGCTTGGATCGAGTCGGCTTGGAGACAGTGCTCTACAAGAAGACCTCGGTACATAGTTTAGTTTTTGTTTAGATCCATTTGTAAAGATTAGATAGTGTGGTATGTCAAGTTCACAACACACACACTTGTTTAAGTTTTCATGTTTTGGTTTTCGGTTTTTAGTTTAACCGATCTTGGTTTTCATGAATAGATAGTATCAAAATAAGTTTACATTGTTTAAATGTATAGTAGATATGTTCTATATACATGTATGCTTCATATCATAGACAAACTTATTTTGATATGCCTATTCATGTGTTTGGAGTTTTGTGTTTAACAAAACATATTTTCGGATTTTATATCAAAAACAATGATATATATATATATCTTTTATGCATATTGGATTATATCCATATACAACATGCTTCAAGTTATTTAAATATCATGTTTTTGTATTTGGATGAGTTTTGGACAAAATGAATTTTCATTTCAAAAATCCTACTTTTGGAAAATACAGATTTTGGTTTTCGGCAAAATTTTCATAACACGAAAAGAGTTCAAAATGTTTGTAACTTGTTTTGATTTTTACTAAAACAAGTTTATATATCAAAGATAATACAAGAACTTATTTTTGTGAATTTTTAGAGATTTTATGGGATTTTATTTAAGATAAAAAGTCAACATTTCAATCCCTATATTAGTCCTGTCCTAGCTTCTGCCCGTCGACCGGGTCGGTCGACCGAGCTAGGAATCGGTCGACCGATTCAGTCGACCGACGTGCACAGCCGTGCACGCCAGCTCTGGCTGGAGGGCCGGTCGACCGGGTTGGTCGACCGCCAGAGAGCTTCTGCTCTCTGGAAAGCCCTAGTCGACCGGGTCGGTCCACCGGCAGAGAGCTCTGCTCTCTGTTCCAGGCTGCGGTCGATCGGGCCGGTCGACCGAGGCTCCAACGGTCGGATTTTTGACCGTTGGCGATCGACCGGGCCGTTCGACCGACAGCCGTCTGGGCTGAAAAATTGCCCCAACGGCTAGTTTTTGTTAGGGGCTATTTATACCCCATTTGAAGTGGGTTTTGGTTAAGAATTTTAGAGCAAAAATTTACATCTTCCAACAAGTTTTTAAAAGAGTTTTTAGTGCTTAAAGATTTGATCTTTATCTTATTTTTAAAAGGGTTGGAAAATCATTTTGAAAAGAAAATTCTTTGGGAATTAGTTTGATTTTCATTTTCAATTCTATCTAGAGTTTTTTCCCAGAGTTTTTCTTTGAGTTTTTTATTTTCAAACTCTTTGTTTTTCACACTTGAGCCATATCATTCTATCCTATCTATTAGGATCTTTATTTTTGTGGGAAAAGAATTGGTTGTGGTCTTTTGATCACCAAGTTTTAAACCCTCCTACTTTGTGTTATCCCTCTTGGGTAGAGGTTGATTTTGGAGTGGTGGTTGGCTCCCTCTAGTGAGAGGTGGAGATTGTTGTTTGGCTCCCTCTAGTGAGAGGTGGAGTTTGTGTTGGAATCCCTCAAGTGTGAGGTGATTATTTTATGATGGCTAAGTGCCTACCCTCAAAGTGTAGAGGTGTTTGTTGTGGATTGTGCCTTGCCTCCAGTGAGAGGTTGTATTCGGTTGAGAGAGGAGTTGTGTATTCCCGGTTATAGTTGCCCCAAATCCTCAGTGGAGGTTCCCTATGTGGGAGTCCTGTATGGACAAGTTAGTGGATTGGAAATCCTTCTGTGTGAAGGGGGGGAAGTAGAGCAGTGGCTCGAACCTCGAAACAAATCTTGGTGTTTGAGTTTGATCCATTGACTCTACTCTCTCTCTCTCTCTCTCTTATTTGTGCCTTGCATCATTCATATTGCTCATTCATACATTATATGCTTGGCTTATTTGTGTGTGCCTCACTTATGTTTAACCACGAGAGCTTCATATAGCACCTCAACTCTTATTCAGAGGAATCAAGAGGAGTTAGTCCAAAGCCCTTCACCGGGAATTCGGCTACACTCGTTGGTTACATTAAGTGTGTTGCAAATCAGTTTTTTAAATTCCGCATTTTGTTCATTAGATTAGCTGTACACCTATTCACCCCCCCTCTAGGTGTACTTTCACTTCTTTCAATAGTCACATTATCAATTGGAATTATGCCACAAATATATCTCTACTGTTTTATCATCTTGATATGTTGTCCACTAAATATTTGTGAGCTTATGTGTTACTTTACTTCGTGCTTGTTAATCTACTGATTTTGACATTGTGTTTAGGACAGTTCATATATATGAGTATTGCAATTGAAGTCTTGAGATGATGATTATCTAAATTACGCATGCAAATTATTGTTAAAACCCATCTTGCCATATTATTAGTTTTATATAATTTCCTACCGAAGATCAATATTTTGGTGAGACGTTGCGGAATTTGGATTTATCACTGATATATCACACCATAAGGTCCCCGTTTCACATCTGTTTGGTATCAGAGCCAGGTTTAGGTAGAGAAACTTCTACATAATACAGTTGTTAGGAATTTCATATTTTTCTTTGCATAAAATAGTTTTAAAAATAAAAAATGTGCATCTAGTAACTCTCATCCCACCCTTATGAATTCCCAGCTTGCCACGGCACTTGCCGCCATAAGCGCTCAACTTGATAACCTGATTCACACCACGGAGTCCTATAATCAAACCCTAGATAGGATCATCACTAAAGTCGAAAAGAAGTCTGATAACACCAATTCTCCAGTGAATCCATACACCTCAAATGAACTAATTCAAATCGTCGTTACCAATGACAGATTAAAGAAATGTATTCCGGTGATTAGACTTGACCCTAAAAGAATCAAGCATGAAAATGCTACTCTCCCAGTAGCCACGCCCGTGATAAAATAGTGTAGCGACAGAAATTACTCCAAGTTCCCACAATTAAGTGTTACAAGTGTCAAGGCTATGGGCATGTTACTGCCAACTGCCCAACTCCAGTCAAAGTCCCTCAAGTTAGGGAACCGCCTGTAACAAATTCAGAGCCCCTTCCTCCCTTACTACCAACACCACATTCTCCACTTTCTTTACTGTCGACTCCTACTGTCATTGTCTGCTCTGATCGTAAATATCTTCCTCCTTTATTGCTGACACCTACCCCTATGATCAAAGAGCTTGTCGATGTCCTATCTGAAGAACCTATTTGCCATGTGGAAGAATCAGAAGACTCAAATCTTGACGAAAAGATTACGGGTGATAACCCTAAGGAGTCCAATACTTCAAGTCCTCTTGAAGTTGTTCCAAACATTACAGATTTTACTGATATCTCTTCTAAAGATAGTGCTCTGAATCTCCCCGAAGTCAACCCTATCGTCAAGGAATCTATCGCTGTCTTTTCTGAAGACCTCCTGGATAAGCTATTACTGACACGTGATTTCGAACATGCCATTGAATTAATCACAGGAGTTAATCTTCCCTACTTGCCACACTCTAAGTTGGATCCTATCAAACAAATCGAACTTAAAGGGCAAGTTGATGAGTTGTCACTAGAGGTCAATCAATCGTGCCTTATCCCAATAAACATTCACTTTTATGAGGACAAATTTTGGAACTATATAGTGACAAACAATGTTGGTCAGATCTGGAATATTTCCATTTATGGTTGATCTGCATTCAAAGACTTAAGGGATGTTGTTATGAGAGAACCTCACAGTCTGCAGAGTATCAATTTTTTCTCCCTTACGGTTAAACAAAAGGGTATTTTCACTCAGACTTTACTTGTTAAAATATCACTTGTCATCATTAATAAAGTAATAGGTAAACTACCATATACATTTATGCTGGTATGCCTAATCATCCCTTTTGATAAAGGTCGTGAGTATTGTTGACCCACTGAATCAAGTGCCTAAAAATTTTCCATCCAATAGGGAGTCAAGTTACTCTTTTGCATATGTAGGCACTAAAATGAGCTCCCTGCTACCATTCATTCTAGAGTATTCTGAGTCTACATATCTAAATCTGCATCACATTTTCATACACGAGCATGATCTACACATGAGAAATCAGTGACATATTTGAACAATGTAACGCTAACTGTAATTTATGAACTTGTGTCAGGAAGTTATTTAAAACTCATAGTGTTGACAACTTAAGATGGTTCGGATTTGTCCAAAACGGTTTCCCCCAGAAGCTGTTAATGATTTGCATGCTGTAGTGTTGGATTTTTTTTTTGAAATCTTGTAGAATTTAAGTTACAATATTCATGTTATATCTTTTAAAGATTTTGAAATTAGTCATATTTTCAATGTAGGGTGTTCAGTGGATTACAGGTATTTGATTTTAACCCTAACAACTTGCTTGTTGTAAGCCTTCCCTGAGCCTTTTTTTTTAGCGTCCCCACATTGAGTCCACTCCCAGATATTCATCCCAACACAGCAGTGAAATGTGATAAAAATTTAGATGATTAAATTATCTGGTGTATTCTAATGATATCTGATTGTTTAAAATGAATATTACATATTGAGTGGTGAGTTACAGCAGGTAGACCCAGTTGTGTTGAAGCGTTACGGGAGTTTTCTACACCAAACTCGACGGAGTCCAGTTTTCTCCCACCTAGGGAGAATGATGCGAACATCCAAAGAGCTTCACTGTTCGAGTTGTTTCAGTCAATTGGAGTCTGTATTTTTATTTATTTGAGTGGATGTTGTTTTCTTTGATTTAATTTTGTATTTCTCTTTTTAGTCCCATATCGACTACGTGAGAAAGTTCTCAACTCTGTAAGCCTATATTAAGGCATGATTCTAATAAAATTGTAATGAAGATTTGTTTTAATGAAAATTTATATTTTCTGTTATGAAAATATCAACCGGAGATTGAGTGTGAAACTCCTTTTCCAAATACGATTTAGTGTGAAGCTTTATCCTAATTATCTCTTCTTTATCTCAAATCCCAATCCAAATCCTATCTCTAATCCCAACATCTCACTTCAGCCAAATATCCAAATCAATCTGCACAAAAAAAAAAAAGAAAAGCCAAGCCATCCCTCTCTTTCATCCCCGTGGACCCCATGAGGCCCCCACCCTAACATTCCTTCTTCTCTCTCCTTTTTTTCCTGCAAACAGAGAACAACCAAAGCCAAATTCAAATTTTTGAAACCCAACAGGGCCTTAACTTCCCTTTTCCATGTGACCTCACCCCACGTGCCACCCTCACCCTCATCCTCTACCTATACTTGAGTTTTTTTCTCTGCATACGAATCCTGTAATCCAAACGAAATCAAAAAAAGAAAACTCATCCAGTCTCTGTACCTGCATCCTGGTCATCAGAGCATCACCGCCAACATCCCTGCCCTTTCAATGTCAACGACGAGTACATCTCCTTCGTCATTGAAGCTAGGATTCCTCAACCGCCACCAACACTTCTCTCTGGTTGCGCCTCCTTAGCCCACCTCTCTCCTCGATAGCAACTAGCGAAGCGATCCCGAGCTCCTCCGATCATTAATGTTGTTCGGACATTTTCACAGTTCCTACAACAATAACAGTTAGGTTCAGTAATTCAACTACAGTATCAGCAACATCCAAGTTCAGTGGTGAAATCAGAAGCATAGAGATAAGCACAAGTCAGTTTACCTGAGAACCTCAGTAGGTAATTTTCTTCTTTCAATATTCACATTATCAATTGAAATTATGCCTCAAATATATCTCTACTATTTTATCATCTTGATATGTTGTCCACTAAATTTTATCAGCTTGTGTGTTACTTTGCTTCGTGCTTGTTAATCTACCGATTTTGACATTGTGTTTAGGACAGTTCATATAAATGAGTATTGCAATTGAAGTCTTGAGATGATGATTATCTAAATTACGCATCAAATTATTGTTAAAACCCATCTTGTCATATTATTAGTTTTATATAATTTTCTACCGAAGATCAATATTTGGTGAGACGTTGCGGAATTTTGATTTATCACTGATATATCATACTATAAGGTCCCCGTTTCACATCACACGTCTTCCCTGAAACTGGTAACATTATTCATACATTTATTTTATCAAATTGTTTGTTATTTTAATTTTTGGATGGAAAAATTCCCAGACTCCAAGCTCTACCTTAAAACCGATTAAATCATTCTTGAACTGCATGTGATTCAAACTCCACCTTAAATCTCAATTCGGCTCCAATGCCTCTTCTTCACCCTGAGAGCCCACTTCCTTCTTCACCTCTAGTTCCTCATCTTCACCTCGAGCCTATTCTCATACTCTAGTACCTCATCTTGACTCGAGTCTACCCATCTAGCACCTATTTACTATTTTTAGTTCTCAATTCGACCAAATCTTCACTTGAGCTCGCCAATATTTTTGACCAAACTCTTATAAGATTATGCATTGGCAAACATGAACTAATCCACTTTTAGCTCTGACACCAGTTTGTTACGACAATGGGCCCTCTATTTAGATGGTAGTTTTAAACATATTTAGAATCCATATGATTCAAAAAGGAAAACCTATATTGGAGTTTAGGATCTAAATCATATTTGAACACTTAATCACCGTTTCTTTTAACTCAAGTGGAATTAGGTCATCTTTTCTCTTGCCATACTTCTTTAATCACTCTAGTCGATTCGAGTCCCCAAATTCTAACATACTTTCTTTAATGTTTGTGTTTCACCATATGTAATTCGAATGCAATTTTTCATCTCTCAATGAGATTTTGTTCACAATATGATAATGTATTAATTATCCTATTGTTCACTTTTACTTTGTTCCTTAGGATTCTAGTTCCTTTTATAGACACATCATATATTAAGAATATTTCTTTCATAATGGTTCAAAATGAAAATAATGGTGAATTTACTCTACTTAGTACAATTAGCCAAAAGATAATGTTTTAGTGTTTCCATTGCTTGAAAGGTTCTAACAAATTAGACACATTGCTATTGATTATTTTACAACATTGATACTTAAGTAGAATAATTCAGTATTTAATTGAAAATATTATCGAGTAATTATGAAATAAAATTATTATATTTTTCCTTTTCTATTTTATTTTGGTGTATAGGCATGTTGGGGTGGGGGTCATTATTTAAGTTAACAAACTATAAGGTTGAAACTATCATCTAAAATTTCTTCATAGTTTAAATTGTGTCAATTAAATAAAGCATGTCACATAATTATAATACTCGTATATTTTTACTCTAAAAATCATTTTCTTAATTTCAATTGTTGAGTCTAATGACTAGCTTTAGAAAATAGATGCTAGATATAAAACTAGACTATGACCATTAGAGAACCTTACCATTAGGCCTAGCGAGTGGTGAATGGTGTTGGGTTTGCTCCCTGGAGGTTGTCGGTGAATCCCGTCGACGATTAATTTAATTAGCAAAAAAAAGGTAGTGAACGGTTGAAGATGACCTGGGGTATAAAAAAACCTATGGTTTCTAACCCTGATATGTTTTGTTCTGGAAAAAAAAACTAAAAGAATAATAAAACATCATCACCACTACTATTAGTGTTATTATGTTATAGAGGAGGTTAATTATCTACAAATTATGAACTAAATGAACTATAAAATTATTAGCATTTAAAAAACCTTCCTATGTAGCAAGGAGAGAAAATCCTACATCCCGAATGAATTTAATAATATTATTTTTATATAAACTATTGGGAAACGAAGAATTTTAAGTGAATCTTTGAGCTGAATTGAGACGTGATTCGTTGATAGAATCACACGGATAATGATTGGAGTGTGTTCTCTTTCCATTGAGGATGAACGCGTTATGTTCACATGTTCAATTCCGTTTTCTTAAGAATGAGATATTTAAAATGGAAGTTAGCCTAATTCAATAACTAAAGGAGGCTAAAAGAAGTCAAAATATTTTAGTCCCGCATTGAATATGATGTGAAAAATTTAGGAGTTTAAATATGAAAAGATTGGAACAAAGGATGTGCGCTATACAACTGATTAGTTGTCAGTTCTAACATAAACAACTACTTAAAGTTTGGTTT